>CAXDIT010000145.1:0-36391 GCA_963989405.1 Trypoxylon attenuatum | reverse complement strand
CCGCGGGCTCAGGAATCGCAATAGAATCGGAGTTTATCGCTTTATTAGGCCACAAACGCAATCTCCTCACTGAAACGTCCGATTCTCATTCGCGAACGCTCAAATTGCGTGGTTTGAAGTGAAAAGACGAATGGAACACAGTCCTAACACGCAGGAACAACCGCGGGCTCAGGAATCGCAATAGAATCGGACTTTATCGCTTTATTAGGCCACAAACGCAATCTCCTCACTGAAACGTCTTATTCTCATTCGCGAACGCTCAAATTGCGTGGTTTGATGTGAAAAGACGAACGGAACACAGTCCTAACACGCAGGAACAACGGCGGGCTCATGAATCGCAATAGAGTCGGAGTTTAACGCTTTATTAGGCCACAAACGCAATCTCCTCACTGAAACGTCCGATTCTCATTCGCGAACGCTCAAATTGCGTGGTTTGAAGTGAAAATACGAATGGAACACAGTCCTAACACGCAGGAACAACCGCGGGCTCAGGAATCGCAATAGAATCGGAGTTTATCGCTTTATTAGGCCACAAACGCAATCTCCTCACTGAAACGTCCGATTCTCATTCGCGAACGCTCAAATTGCGTGGTTTGAAGTGAAAAGACGAATGGAACACAGTCCTAACACGCAGGAACAACCGCGGGCTCAGGAATCGCAATAGAATCGGACTTTATCGCTTTATTAGCCCACAAACGCAATCTCCTCACTGAAACGTCCGATTCTCATTCGCGAACGCTCAAATTGCGTGGTTTGAAGTGAAAAGACGAATGGAACACAGTCCTAACACGCAGGAACAACCGCGGGCTCAGCAATCGCAATAAAATCGGAGTTAACGCTTTATTAGGCCACAAACGCAATCTCCTCACTGAAACGTCCGATTCTCATTCGCGAACGCTCAAATCGCGTGGTTTGACGTGAAAAGACGAACGGAACACAGTCCTAACACGCGGGAACAACCGCGGGCTCAGGAATCGCAATAGAATCGGAGTTTATCGCTTTATTAGGCCACAAACGCAATCTCCTAACTGAAACGTCCGATTCTCATTCACGAACGCTCAAATCGCGTGGTTTGATGTGAAAAGACGAACGGAACACAGTCCTAACACGCAGGAACAACCGCGGGCTCAGCAATCCCAATAAAATCGGAGTTAACGCTTTATTAGGCCACAAACGCAATCTCCTCACTGAAACGTCCGATTCTCATTCGCGAACGCTCAAATCGCGTGGTTTGACGTGAAAAGACGAACGGAACACAGTCCTAACACGCGGGAACAACCGCGGGCTCAGGAATCGCAATAGAATCGGAGTTTATCGCTTTATTAGGCCACAAACGCAATCTCCTAACTGAAACGTCCGATTCTCATTCACGAACGCTCAAATCGCGTGGTTTGATGTGAAAAGACGAACGGAACACAGTCCTAACACGCAGGAACAACGGCGGGCTCATGAATCGCAATAGAGTCGGAGTTTATCGCTTTATTAGGCCACAAACGCAATCTCCTCACTGAAACGTCCGATTCTCATTCACGAACGCTCAAATCGCGTGGTTTGACGTGAAAAGACGAACGGAACACAGTCCTAACACGCGGGAACAACCGCGGGCTCAGGAATCGCAATAGAATCGGAGTTTATCGCTTTATTAGGCCACAAACGCAATCTCCTCACTGAAACCTCCGATTCTCATTCACGAACGCTCAAATCGCGTGGTTTGACGTGAAAAGACGAATGGAATACAGTCCTAACACGCAGGAACAACCGCGGGCTCAGGAATCGCAATAGAATCGGAGTTTATCGCTTTATTAGGCCACAAACGCAATCTCCTCACTGAAACGTCCGATTCTCATTCGCGAACGCTCAAATTGCGTGGTTTGAAGTGAAAAGACGAATGGAACACAGTCCTAACACGCAGGAACAACCGCGGGCTCAGCAATCGCAATAAAATCGGAGTTTATCGCTTTATTAGGCCACAAACGCAATCTCCTCACTGAAACGTCCGATTCTCATTCGCGAACGCTCAAATCGCGTGGTTTGACGTGAAAAGACGAACGGAACACAGTCCTAACACGCAGGAACAACGGCGGGCTCAGGAATCGCAATAGAATCGGAGTTTATCGCTTTATTAGGCCACAAACGCAATCTCCTCACTTAAACGTCCGATTCTCATTCACGAACGCTCAAATCGCGTGGTTTGACGTGAAAAGACGAATGGAACACAGTCCTAACACGCAGGAACAACCGCGGGCTCAGGAATCGCAATAGAATCGGAGTTTATCGCTTTATTAGGCCACAAACGCAATCTCCTCACTGAAACCTCCGATTCTCATTCACGAACGCTCAAATCGCGTGGTTTGACGTGAAAAGACGAATGGAATACAGTCCTAACACGCAGGAACAACCGCGGGCTCAGGAATCGCAATAGAATCGGAGTTTATCGCTTTATTAGGCCACAAACGCAATCTCCTCACTGAAACGTCCGATTCTCATTCGCGAACGCTCAAATTGCGTGGTTTGAAGTGAAAAGACGAATGGAACACAGTCCTAACACGCAGGAACAACCGCGGGCTCAGCTATCGCAATAAAATCGGAGTTTATCGCTTTATTAGGCCACAAACGCAATCTCCTCACTGAAACGTCCGATTCTCATTCGCGAACGCTCAAATCGCGTGGTTTGACGTGAAAAGACGAACGGAACACAGTCCTAACACGCAGGAACAACGGCGGGCTCAGGAATCGCAATAGAATCGGAGTTTATCGCTTTATTAGGCCACAAACGCAATCTCCTCACTGAAACGTCCGATTCTCATTCACGAACGCTCAAATCGCGTGGTTTGACGTGAAAAGACGAATGGAACACAGTCCTAACTCGCAGGAACAACCGCGGGCTCAGGAATCGCAATAGAATCGGAGTTTATCGCTTTATTAGGCCACAAACGCAATCTCCTCACTGAAACGTCCGATTCTCATTCGCGAACGCTCAAATTGCGTGGTTTGAAGTGAAAAGACGAATGGAACACAGTCCTAACACGCAGGAACAACCGCGGGCTCAGGAATCGCAATAGAATCGGACTTTATCGCTTTATTAGGCCACAAACGCAATCTCCTCACTGAAACGTCCGATTCTCATTCGCGAACGCTCAAATTGCGTGGTTTGATGTGAAAAGACGAACGGAACACAGTCCTAACACGCAGGAACAACGGCGGGCTCATGAATCGCAATAGAGTCGGAGTTTAACGCTTTATTAGGCCACAAACGCAATCTCCTCACTGAAACGTCCGATTCTCATTCGCGAACGCTCAAATTGCGTGGTTTGAAGTGAAAAGACGAATGGAACACAGTCCTAACACGCAGGAACAACCGCGGGCTCAGCAATCGCAATAAAATCGGAGTTTATCGCTTTATTAGGCCACAAACGCAATCTCCTCACTGAAACGTCCGATTCTCATTCGCGAACGCTCAAATCGCGTGGTTTGACGTGAAAAGACGAACGGAACACAGTCCTAACACGCAGGAACAAGGGCGGGCTCAGGAATCGCAATAGAATCGGAGTTTATCGCTTTATTAGGCCACAAACGCAATCTCCTCACTGAAACGTCCGATTCTCATTCGCGAACGCTCAAATTGCGTGGTTTGAAGTGAAAAGACGAATGGAACACAGTCCTAACACGCAGGAACAACCGCGGGCTCAGGAATCGCAATAGAATCGGAGTTTATCGCTTTATTAGGCCACAAACGCAATCTCCTCACTGAAACGTCCGATTCTCATTCGCGAACGCTCAAATCGCGTGGTTTGACGTGAAAAGACGAACGGAACACAGTCCTAACACGCAGGAACAAGGGCGGGCTCAGGAATCGCAATAGAATCGGAGTTTATCGCTTTATTAGGCCACAAACGCAATCTCCTCACTGAAACGTCCGATTCTCATTCACGAACGCTCAAATCGCGTGGTTTGACGTGAAAAGACGAATGGAACACAGTCCTAACACGCAGGAACAACGGCGGGCTCAGGAATCGCAATAGAATCGGAGTTTATCGCTTTATTAGGCCACAAACGCAATCTCCTCACTGAAACGTCCGATTCTCATTCACGAACGCTCAAATCGCGTGGTTTGACGTGAAAAGACGAATGGAACACAGTCCTAACTCGCAGGAACAACTGCGGGCTCAGGAATCGCAATAGAATCGGAGTTTATCGCTTTATTAGGCCACAAACGCAATCTCCTCACTGAAACGTCCGATTCTCATTCGCGAACGCTCAAATTGCGTGGTTTGAAGTGAAAAGACGAATGGAACACAGTCCTAACACGCAGGAACAACCGCGGGCTCAGGAATCGCAATAGAATCGGACTTTATCGCTTTATTAGGCCACAAACGCAATCTCCTCACTTAAACGTCCGATTCTCATTCACGAACGCTCAAATCGCGTGGTTTGACGTGAAAAGACGAATGGAACACAGTCCTAACACGCAGGAACAACCGCGGGCTCAGGAATCGCAATAGAATCGGAGTTTATCGCTTTATTAGGCCACAAACGCAATCTCCTCACTGAAACCTCCGATTCTCATTCACGAACGCTCAAATCGCGTGGTTTGACGTGAAAAGACGAATGGAATACAGTCCTAACACGCAGGAACAACCGCGGGCTCAGGAATCGCAATAGAATCGGAGTTTATCGCTTTATTAGGCCACAAACGCAATCTCCTCACTGAAACGTCCGATTCTCATTCGCGAACGCTCAAATTGCGTGGTTTGAAGTGAAAAGACGAATGGAACACAGTCCTAACACGCAGGAACAACCGCGGGCTCAGCAATCGCAATAAAATCGGAGTTTATCGCTTTATTAGGCCACAAACGCAATCTCCTCACTGAAACGTCCGATTCTCATTCGCGAACGCTCAAATCGCGTGGTTTGACGTGAAAAGACGAACGGAACACAGTCCTAACACGCAGGAACAACGGCGGGCTCAGGAATCGCAATAGAATCGGAGTTTATCGCTTTATTAGGCCACAAACGCAATCTCCTCACTGAAACGTCCGATTCTCATTCACGAACGCTCAAATCGCGTGGTTTGACGTGAAAAGACGAATGGAACACAGTCCTAACTCGCAGGAACAACCGCGGGCTCAGGAATCGCAATAGAATCGGAGTTTATCGCTTTATTAGGCCACAAACGCAATCTCCTCACTGAAACGTCCGATTCTCATTCGCGAACGCTCAAATTGCGTGGTTTGAAGTGAAAAGACGAATGGAACACAGTCCTAACACGCAGGAACAACCGCGGGCTCAGGAATCGCAATAGAATCGGACTTTATCGCTTTATTAGGCCACAAACGCAATCTCCTCACTGAAACGTCCGATTCTCATTCGCGAACGCTCAAATTGCGTGGTTTGATGTGAAAAGACGAACGGAACACAGTCCTAACACGCAGGAACAACGGCGGGCTCATGAATCGCAATAGAGTCGGAGTTTAACGCTTTATTAGGCCACAAACGCAATCTCCTCACTGAAACGTCCGATTCTCATTCGCGAACGCTCAAATTGCGTGGTTTGAAGTGAAAAGACGAATGGAACACAGTCCTAACACGCAGGAACAACCGCGGGCTCAGCAATCGCAATAAAATCGGAGTTTATCGCTTTATTAGGCCACAAACGCAATCTCCTCACTGAAACGTCCGATTCTCATTCGCGAACGCTCAAATCGCGTGGTTTGACGTGAAAAGACGAACGGAACACAGTCCTAACACGCAGGAACAACGGCGGGCTCAGGAATCGCAATAGAATCGGAGTTTATCGCTTTATTAGGCCACAAACGCAATCTCCTCACTGAAACGTCCGATTCTCATTCACGAACGCTCAAATCGCGTGGTTTGACGTGAAAAGACGAATGGAACACAGTCCTAACTCGCAGGAACAACCGCGGGCTCAGGAATCGCAATAGAATCGGAGTTTATCGCTTTATTAGGCCACAAACGCAATCTCCTCACTGAAACGTCCGATTCTCATTCGCGAACGCTCAAATTGCGTGGTTTGAAGTGAAAAGACGAATGGAACACAGTCCTAACACGCAGGAACAACCGCGGGCTCAGGAATCGCAATAGAATCGGACTTTATCGCTTTATTAGGCCACAAACGCAATCTCCTCACTGAAACGTCCGATTCTCATTCGCGAACGCTCAAATTGCGTGGTTTGATGTGAAAAGACGAACGGAACACAGTCCTAACACGCAGGAACAACGGCGGGCTCATGAATCGCAATAGAGTCGGAGTTTAACGCTTTATTAGGCCACAAACGCAATCTCCTCACTGAAACGTCCGATTCTCATTCGCGAACGCTCAAATTGCGTGGTTTGAAGTGAAAAGACGAATGGAACACAGTCCTAACACGCAGGAACAACCGCGGGCTCAGCAATCGCAATAAAATCGGAGTTTATCGCTTTATTAGGCCACAAACGCAATCTCCTCACTGAAACGTCCGATTCTCATTCGCGAACGCTCAAATCGCGTGGTTTGACGTGAAAAGACGAACGGAACACAGTCCTAACACGCAGGAACAAGGGCGGGCTCAGGAATCGCAATAGAATCGGAGTTTATCGCTTTATTAGGCCACAAACGCAATCTCCTCACTGAAACGTCCGATTCTCATTCGCGAACGCTCAAATTGCGTGGTTTGAAGTGAAAAGACGAATGGAACACAGTCCTAACACGCAGGAACAACCGCGGGCTCAGGAATCGCAATAGAATCGGAGTTTATCGCTTTATTAGGCCACAAACGCAATCTCCTCACTGAAACGTCCGATTCTCATTCGCGAACGCTCAAATTGCGTGGTTTGAAGTGAAAAGACGAATGGAACACAGTCCTAACACGCAGGAACAACCGCGGGCTCAGGAATCGCAATAGAATCGGACTTTATCGCTTTATTAGGCCACAAACGCAATCTCCTCACTGAAACGTCTTATTCTCATTCGCGAACGCTCAAATTGCGTGGTTTGATGTGAAAAGACGAACGGAACACAGTCCTAACACGCAGGAACAACGGCGGGCTCATGAATCGCAATAGAGTCGGAGTTTAACGCTTTATTAGGCCACAAACGCAATCTCCTCACTGAAACGTCCGATTCTCATTCGCGAACGCTCAAATTGCGTGGTTTGAAGTGAAAATACGAATGGAACACAGTCCTAACACGCAGGAACAACCGCGGGCTCAGGAATCGCAATAGAATCGGAGTTTATCGCTTTATTAGGCCACAAACGCAATCTCCTCACTGAAACGTCCGATTCTCATTCGCGAACGCTCAAATTGCGTGGTTTGAAGTGAAAAGACGAATGGAACACAGTCCTAACACGCAGGAACAACCGCGGGCTCAGGAATCGCAATAGAATCGGACTTTATCGCTTTATTAGGCCACAAACGCAATCTCCTCACTGAAACGTCCGATTCTCATTCGCGAACGCTCAAATTGCGTGGTTTGAAGTGAAAAGACGAATGGAACACAGTCCTAACACGCAGGAACAACCGCGGGCTCAGCAATCGCAATAAAATCGGAGTTAACGCTTTATTAGGCCACAAACGCAATCTCCTCACTGAAACGTCCGATTCTCATTCGCGAACGCTCAAATCGCGTGGTTTGACGTGAAAAGACGAACGGAACACAGTCCTAACACGCGGGAACAACCGCGGGCTCAGGAATCGCAATAGAATCGGAGTTTATCGCTTTATTAGGCCACAAACGCAATCTCCTAACTGAAACGTCCGATTCTCATTCACGAACGCTCAAATCGCGTGGTTTGATGTGAAAAGACGAACGGAACACAGTCCTAACACGCAGGAACAACCGCGGGCTCAGCAATCCCAATAAAATCGGAGTTAACGCTTTATTAGGCCACAAACGCAATCTCCTCACTGAAACGTCCGATTCTCATTCGCGAACGCTCAAATCGCGTGGTTTGACGTGAAAAGACGAACGGAACACAGTCCTAACACGCGGGAACAACCGCGGGCTCAGGAATCGCAATAGAATCGGAGTTTATCGCTTTATTAGGCCACAAACGCAATCTCCTAACTGAAACGTCCGATTCTCATTCACGAACGCTCAAATCGCGTGGTTTGATGTGAAAAGACGAACGGAACACAGTCCTAACACGCAGGAACAACGGCGGGCTCATGAATCGCAATAGAGTCGGAGTTTATCGCTTTATTAGGCCACAAACGCAATCTCCTCACTGAAACGTCCGATTCTCATTCACGAACGCTCAAATCGCGTGGTTTGACGTGAAAAGACGAACGGAACACAGTCCTAACACGCGGGAACAACCGCGGGCTCAGGAATCGCAATAGAATCGGAGTTTATCGCTTTATTAGGCCACAAACGCAATCTCCTCACTGAAACCTCCGATTCTCATTCACGAACGCTCAAATCGCGTGGTTTGACGTGAAAAGACGAATGGAATACAGTCCTAACACGCAGGAACAACCGCGGGCTCAGGAATCGCAATAGAATCGGAGTTTATCGCTTTATTAGGCCACAAACGCAATCTCCTCACTGAAACGTCCGATTCTCATTCGCGAACGCTCAAATCGCGTGGTTTGACGTGAAAAGACGAACGGAACACAGTCCTAACACGCAGGAACAACGGCGGGCTCAGGAATCGCAATAGAATCGGAGTTTATCGCTTTATTAGGCCACAAACGCAATCTCCTCACTTAAACGTCCGATTCTCATTCACGAACGCTCAAATCGCGTGGTTTGACGTGAAAAGACGAATGGAACACAGTCCTAACACGCAGGAACAACCGCGGGCTCAGGAATCGCAATAGAATCGGAGTTTATCGCTTTATTAGGCCACAAACGCAATCTCCTCACTGAAACCTCCGATTCTCATTCACGAACGCTCAAATCGCGTGGTTTGACGTGAAAAGACGAATGGAATACAGTCCTAACACGCAGGAACAACCGCGGGCTCAGGAATCGCAATAGAATCGGAGTTTATCGCTTTATTAGGCCACAAACGCAATCTCCTCACTGAAACGTCCGATTCTCATTCGCGAACGCTCAAATTGCGTGGTTTGAAGTGAAAAGACGAATGGAACACAGTCCTAACACGCAGGAACAACCGCGGGCTCAGCAATCGCAATAAAATCGGAGTTTATCGCTTTATTAGGCCACAAACGCAATCTCCTCACTGAAACGTCCGATTCTCATTCGCGAACGCTCAAATCGCGTGGTTTGACGTGAAAAGACGAACGGAACACAGTCCTAACACGCAGGAACAACGGCGGGCTCAGGAATCGCAATAGAATCGGAGTTTATCGCTTTATTAGGCCACAAACGCAATCTCCTCACTGAAACGTCCGATTCTCATTCACGAACGCTCAAATCGCGTGGTTTGACGTGAAAAGACGAATGGAACACAGTCCTAACTCGCAGGAACAACCGCGGGCTCAGGAATCGCAATAGAATCGGAGTTTATCGCTTTATTAGGCCACAAACGCAATCTCCTCACTGAAACGTCCGATTCTCATTCGCGAACGCTCAAATTGCGTGGTTTGAAGTGAAAAGACGAATGGAACACAGTCCTAACACGCAGGAACAACCGCGGGCTCAGGAATCGCAATAGAATCGGACTTTATCGCTTTATTAGGCCACAAACGCAATCTCCTCACTGAAACGTCCGATTCTCATTCGCGAACGCTCAAATTGCGTGGTTTGATGTGAAAAGACGAACGGAACACAGTCCTAACACGCAGGAACAACGGCGGGCTCATGAATCGCAATAGAGTCGGAGTTTAACGCTTTATTAGGCCACAAACGCAATCTCCTCACTGAAACGTCCGATTCTCATTCGCGAACGCTCAAATTGCGTGGTTTGAAGTGAAAAGACGAATGGAACACAGTCCTAACACGCAGGAACAACCGCGGGCTCAGCAATCGCAATAAAATCGGAGTTTATCGCTTTATTAGGCCACAAACGCAATCTCCTCACTGAAACGTCCGATTCTCATTCGCGAACGCTCAAATCGCGTGGTTTGACGTGAAAAGACGAACGGAACACAGTCCTAACACGCAGGAACAAGGGCGGGCTCAGGAATCGCAATAGAATCGGAGTTTATCGCTTTATTAGGCCACAAACGCAATCTCCTCACTGAAACGTCCGATTCTCATTCGCGAACGCTCAAATTGCGTGGTTTGAAGTGAAAAGACGAATGGAACACAGTCCTAACACGCAGGAACAACCGCGGGCTCAGGAATCGCAATAGAATCGGAGTTTATCGCTTTATTAGGCCACAAACGCAATCTCCTCACTGAAACGTCCGATTCTCATTCGCGAACGCTCAAATCGCGTGGTTTGACGTGAAAAGACGAACGGAACACAGTCCTAACACGCAGGAACAAGGGCGGGCTCAGGAATCGCAATAGAATCGGAGTTTATCGCTTTATTAGGCCACAAACGCAATCTCCTCACTGAAACGTCCGATTCTCATTCACGAACGCTCAAATCGCGTGGTTTGACGTGAAAAGACGCATGGAACACAGTCCTAACACGCAGGAACAACGGCGGGCTCAGGAATCGCAATAGAATCGGAGTTTATCGCTTTATTAGGCCACAAACGCAATCTCCTCACTGAAACGTCCGATTCTCATTCACGAACGCTCAAATCGCGTGGTTTGACGTGAAAAGACGAATGGAACACAGTCCTAACTCGCAGGAACAACTGCGGGCTCAGGAATCGCAATAGAATCGGAGTTTATCGCTTTATTAGGCCACAAACGCAATCTCCTCACTGAAACGTCCGATTCTCATTCGCGAACGCTCAAATTGCGTGGTTTGAAGTGAAAAGACGAATGGAACACAGTCCTAACACGCAGGAACAACCGCGGGCTCAGGAATCGCAATAGAATCGGACTTTATCGCTTTATTAGGCCACAAACGCAATCTCCTCACTGAAACGTCCGATTCTCATTCGCGAACGCTCAAATTGCGTGGTTTGAAGTGAAAAGACGAATGGAACACAGTCCTAACACGCAGGAACAACCGCGGGCTCAGCAATCGCAATAAAATCGGAGTTTATCGCTTTATTAGGCCACAAACGCAATCTCCTCACTGAAACGTCCGATTCTCATTCGCGAACGCTCAAATCGCGTGGTTTGACGTGAAAAGACGAACGGAACACAGTCCTAACACGCAGGAACAAGGGCGGGCTCAGGAATCGCAATAGAATCGGAGTTTATCGCTTTATTAGGCCACAAACGCAATCTCCTCACTGAAACGTCCGATTCTCATTCACGAACGCTCAAATCGCGTGGTTTGACGTGAAAAGACGAATGGAACACAGTCCTAACACGCAGGAACAACCGCGGGCTCAGGAATCGCAATAGAATCGGAGTTTATCGCTTTATTAGGCCACAAACGCAATCTCCTCACTGAAACGTCCGATTCTCATTCGCGAACGCTCAAATCGCGTGGTTTGACGTGAAAAGACGAACGGAACACAGTCCTAACACGCAGGAACAAGGGCGGGCTCAGGAATCGCAATAGAATCGGAGTTTATCGCTTTATTAGGCCACAAACGCAATCTCCTCACTGAAACGTCCGATTCTCATTCACGAACGCTCAAATCGCGTGGTTTGACGTGAAAAGACGAATGGAACACAGTCCTAACACGCAGGAACAACGGCGGGCTCAGGAATCGCAATAGAATCGGAGTTTATCGCTTTATTAGGCCACAAACGCAATCTCCTCACTGAAACGTCCGATTCTCATTCACGAACGCTCAAATCGCGTGGTTTGACGTGAAAAGACGAATGGAACACAGTCCTAACTCGCAGGAACAACCGCGGGCTCAGGAATCGCAATAGAATCGGAGTTTATCGCTTTATTAGGCCACAAACGCAATCTCCTCACTGAAACGTCCGATTCTCATTCGCGAACGCTCAAATTGCGTGGTTTGAAGTGAAAAGACGAATGGAACACAGTCCTAACACGCAGGAACAACCGCGGGCTCAGGAATCGCAATAGAATCGGACTTTATCGCTTTATTAGGCCACAAACGCAATCTCCTCACTGAAACGTCCGATTCTCATTCGCGAACGCTCAAATTGCGTGGTTTGAAGTGAAAAGACGAATGGAACACAGTCCTAACACGCAGGAACAACCGCGGGCTCAGCAATCGCAATAAAATCGGAGTTTATCGCTTTATTAGGCCACAAACGCAATCTCCTCACTGAAACGTCCGATTCTCATTCGCGAACGCTCAAATTGCGTGGTTTGAAGTGAAAAGACGAATGGAACACAGTCCTAACACGCAGGAACAACCGCGGGCTCAGCAATCGCAATAAAATCGGAGTTTATCGCTTTATTAGGCCACAAACGCAATCTCCTCACTGAAACGTCCGATTCTCATTCGCGAACGCTCAAATCGCGTGGTTTGACGTGAAAAGACGAACGGAACACAGTCCTAACACGCAGGAACAACGGCGGGCTCAGGAATCGCAATAGAATCGGAGTTTATCGCTTTATTAGGCCACAAACGCAATCTCCTCACTGAAACGTCCGATTCTCATTCACGAACGCTCAAATCGCGTGGTTTGACGTGAAAAGACGAATGGAACACAGTCCTAACTCGCAGGAACAACCGCGGGCTCAGGAATCGCAATAGAATCGGAGTTTATCGCTTTATTAGGCCACAAACGCAATCTCCTCACTGAAACGTCCGATTCTCATTCGCGAACGCTCAAATTGCGTGGTTTGAAGTGAAAAGACGAATGGAACACAGTCCTAACACGCAGGAACAACCGCGGGCTCAGGAATCGCAATAGAATCGGACTTTATCGCTTTATTAGGCCACAAACGCAATCTCCTCACTGAAACGTCCGATTCTCATTCGCGAACGCTCAAATTGCGTGGTTTGGTGAAAAGACGAATGGAACACAGTCCCTAACACGCAGGAACAACCGCGGGCTCAGCAATCGCAATAAAATCGGAGTTTATCGCTTTATTAGGCCACAAACGCAATCTCCTCACTGAAACGTCCGATTCCCATTCGAGAACGCTCAAATCGCGTGGTTTGACGTGAAAAGACGAACGGAACACAGTCCTAACACGCAGGAACAACGGCGGGCTCAGGAATCGCAATAGAATCGGAGTTTATCGCTGTATTAGGCCACAAACGCAATCTCCTCACTGAAACGTCCGATTCTCATTCACGAACGCTCAAATCGCGTGGTTTGACGTGAAAAGACGAATGGAACACAGTCCTAACACGCAGGAACAACCGCGGGCTCAGCAATCGCAACAAAATCGGAGTTTTATCGCTTTATTAGGCCACAAACGCAATCTCCTCACTGAAACGTCCGATTCTCATTCGCGAACGCTCAAATCGCGTGGTTTGACGTGAAAAGACGAACGGAACACAGTCCTAACACGCAGGAACAACGGCGGGCTCAGGAATCGCAATAGAATCGGAATTTATCGCTTTATTAGGCCACAAACGCAATCTCCTCACTGAAACGTCCGATTCTCATTCACGAACGCTCAAATCGCGTGGTTTGACGTGAAAAGACGAATGGAACACAGTCCTAACACGCAGGAACAACCGATGGCTCAGCAATCGCAACAAAATCGGAGTTTATCGCTTTATTAGGCCACAAACGCAATCTCCTCACTGAAACGTCCGATTCTCATTCGCGAACGCTCAAATCGCGTGGTTTGACGTGAAAAGACGAACGGAACACAGTCCTAACACGCGGGAACAACGGCGGGCTCAGGAATCGCAATAGAATCGGAGTTTATCGCTTTATTAGGCCACAAACGCAATCTCCTCACTGAAACGTCCGATTCTCATTCACGAACGCTCAAATCGCGTGGTTTGACGTGAAAAGACATATGGAACACAGTCCTAACTCGCAGGAACAACCGCGGGCTCAGGAATCGCAATAGAATCGGAGTTTATCGCTTTATTAGGCCACAAACGCAATCTCCTCACTGAAACGTCCGATTCTCATTCGCGAACG
This sequence comes from Trypoxylon attenuatum, assembly GCA_963989405.1. Classification (NCBI taxonomy): domain Eukaryota; kingdom Metazoa; phylum Arthropoda; class Insecta; order Hymenoptera; family Crabronidae; genus Trypoxylon; species Trypoxylon attenuatum. Next base: position 22,377 of record CAXDIT010000145.1, on the reverse strand, counting down.
CTCAAATTGCGTGGTTTGAAGTGAAAAGACGAATGGAACACAGTCCTAACACGCAGGAACAACGGCGGGCTCAGGAATCGCAATAGAATCGGAGTTTATCGCTTTATTAGGCCACAAACGCAATCTCCTCACTGAAACGTCCGATTCTCATTCACGAACGCTCAAATCGCGTGGTTTGACGTGAAAAGACGAATGGAACACAGTCCTAACACGCAGGAACAACGGCGGGCTCAGGAATCGCAATAGAATCGGAGTTTATCGCTTTATTAGGCCACAAACGCAATCTCATCACTGAAACCTCCGATTCTCATTCACGAACGCTCAAATCGCGTGGTTTGACGTGAAAAGACGAATGGAATACAGTCCTAACACGCAGGAACAACCGCGGGCTCAGGAATCGCAATAGAATCGGAGTTTATCGCTTTATTAGGCCACAAACGCAATCTCCTCACTGAAACGTCCGATTCTCATTCACGAACGCTCAAATCGCGTGGTTTGACGTGAAAAGACGAACGGAACACAGTCCTAACACGCAGGAACAACCGCGGGCTCAGGAATCGCAATAGAATCGGAGTTTATCGCTTTATTAGGCCACAAACGCAATCTCCTCACTGAAAAGTCCGATTCTCATTCACGAACGCTCAAATCGCGTGGTTTGACGTGAAAAGACGAACGGAACACAGTCCTAACACGCGGGAACAGCCGCGGGCTCAGGAATCGCAATAGAATCGGAGTTTATCGCTTTATTAGGCCACAAACGCAATCTCCTCACTGAAACGTCCGATTCTCATTCGCGAACGCTCAAATTGCGTGGTTTGAAGTGAAAAGACGAATGGAACACAGTCCTAACACGCAGGAACAACCGCGGGCTCAGGAATCGCAATAGAATCGGACTTTAACGCTTTATTAGGCCACAAACGCAATCTCCTCACTGAAACGTCCGATTCTCATTCGCGAACGCTCAAATTGCGTGGTTTGAAGTGAAAAGACGAATGGAACACAGTCCTAACACGCAGGAACAACCGCGGGGCTCAGCAATCGCAATAAAATCGGAGTTTATCGCTTTATTAGGCCACAAACGCAATCTCCTCACTGAAACGTCCGATTCTCATTCGCGAACGCTCCAATCGCGTGGTTTGACGTGAAAGGACGAACGGAACACAGTCCTAACACGCAGGAACAAGGGCGGGCTCAGGAATCGCAATAGAATCGGAGTTTATCGCTTTATTAGGCCACAAACGCCATCTCCTCACTGAAACGTCCGATTCTCATTCACGAACGCTCAAATCGCGTGGTTTGACGTGAAAAGACGAATGCAACACAGTCCTAACACGCAGGAACAACCGCAACAAACTCGGAGTTTATCGCTCTATTAGGCCACAAACGCAATCTCCTCACTGAAACGTCCGATTCTCATTCGCGAACGCTCAAATCGCGTGGTTTGACGTGAAAAGACGAACGGAACACAGTCCTAACACGCAGGAACAAGGGCGGGCTCAGGAATCGCAATAGATTCGGAGTTTATCGCTTTATTAGGCCACAAACGCAATCTCCTCACTGAAACGTCCGATTCTCATTCACGAACGCTCAAATCGCGTGGTTTGAAGTGAAAAGACGAATGGAACACAGTCCTAACACGCAGGAACAACCGCGGGCTCAGGAATCGCAATAGAATCGGACTTTATCGCTTTATTAGGCCACAAACGCAATCTCCTCACTGAAACGTCCGATTCTCATTCCCGAACGCTCAAATTGCGTGGTTTGAAGTGAAAAGACGAATGGAACACAGTCCTAACACGCAGGAACAACCGCGGGCTCAGGAATCGCAATAGAATCGGACTTTAACGCTTTATTAGGCCACAAACGCAATCTCCTCACTGAAACGTCCGATTCTCATTCGCGAACGCTCAAATTGCGTGGTTTGAAGTGAAAAGACGAATGGAACACAGTCCTAACACGCAGGAACAACCGCGGGCTCAGCAATCGCAATAAAATCGGAGTTTATCGCTTTATTAGGCCACAAACGCAATCTCCTCACTGAAACGTCCGATTCTCATTCGCGAACGTTCAAATCGCGTGGTTTGACGTGAAAAGACGAACGGAACACAGTCCTAACACGCAGGAACAAGGGCGGGCTCAGGAATCGCAATAGAATCGGAGTTTATCGCTTTATTAGGCCACAAACGCAATCTCCTCACTGAAACGTCCGATTCTCATTCACGAACGCTCAAATCGCGTGGTTTGACGTGAAAAGACGAATGGAACACAGTCCTAACACGCAGGAACAACCGCAACAAAATCGGAGTTTATCGCTTTATTAGGCCACAAACGCAATCTCCTCACTGAAACGTCCGATTCTCATTCGCGAACGCTCAAATCGCGTGGTTTGACGTGAAAAGACGAACGGAACACAGTCCTAACACGCAGGAACAACGGCGGGCTCAGGAATCGCAATAGAATCGGAATTTATCGCTTTATTAGGCCACAAACGCAATCTCCTCACTGAAACGTCCGATTCTCATTCACGAACGCTCAAATCGCGTGGTTTGACGTGAAAAGACGAATGGAACACAGTCCTAACACGCAGGAACAACCGATGGCTCAGCAATCGCAACAAAATCGGAGTTTATCGCTTTATTAGGCCACAAACGCAATCTCCTCACTGAAACGTCCGATTCTCATTCGCGAACGCTCAAATCGCGTGGTGTGACGTGAAAAGACGAACGGAACACAGTCCTAACACGCGGGAACAACGGCGGGCTCAGGAATCGCAATAGAATCGGAGTTTATCGCTTTATTAGGCCACAAACGCAATCTCCTCACTGAAACGTCCGATTCTCATTCGCGAACGCTCAAATTGCGTGGTTTGAAGTGAAAAGACGAATGGAACACAGTCCTAACACGCAGGAACAACGGCGGGCTCAGGAATCGCAATAGAATCGGAGTTTATCGCTTTATTAGGCCACAAACGCAATCTCCTCACTGAAACGTCCGATTCGCATTCACGAACGCTCAAATCGCGTGGTTTGACGTGAAAAGACATATGGAACACAGTCCTAACTCGCAGGAACAACCGCGGGCTCAGGAATCGCAATAGAATCGGAGTTTATCGCTTTATTAGGCCACAAACGCAATCTCCTCACTGAAACGTCCGATTCTCATTCGCGAACGCTCAAATTGCGTGGTTTGAAGTGAAAAGACGAATGGAACACAGTCCTAACACGCAGGAACAACGGCGGGCTCAGGAATCGCAATAGAATCGGAGTTTATCGCTTTATTAGGCCACAAACGCAATCTCCTCACTGAAACGTCCGATTCTCATTCACGAACGCTCAAATCGCGTGGTTTGACGTGAAAAGACGAATGGAACACAGTCCTAACACGCAGGAACAACGGCGGGCTCAGGAATCGCAATAGAATCGGAGTTTATCGCTTTATTAGGCCACAAACGCAATCTCATCACTGAAACCTCCGATTCTCATTCACGAACGCTCAAATCGCGTGGTTTGACGTGAAAAGACGAATGGAATACAGTCCTAACACGCAGGAACAACCGCGGGCTCAGGAATCGCAATAGAATCGGAGTTTATCGCTTTATTAGGCCACAAACGCAATCTCCTCACTGAAACGTCCGATTCTCATTCACGAACGCTCAAATCGCGTGGTTTGACGTGAAAAGACGAACGGAACACAGTCCTAACACGCAGGAACAACCGCGGGCTCAGGAATCGCAATAGAATCGGAGTTTATCGCTTTATTAGGCCACAAACGCAATCTCCTCACTGAAAAGTCCGATTCTCATTCACGAACGCTCAAATCGCGTGGTTTGACGTGAAAAGACGAACGGAACACAGTCCTAACACGCGGGAACAGCCGCGGGCTCAGGAATCGCAATAGAATCGGAGTTTATCGCTTTATTAGGCCACAAACGCAATCTCCTCACTGAAACGTCCGATTCTCATTCGCGAACGCTCAAATTGCGTGGTTTGAAGTGAAAAGACGAATGGAACACAGTCCTAACACGCAGGAACAACCGCGGGCTCAGGAATCGCAATAGAATCGGACTTTAACGCTTCATTAGGCCACAAACGCAATCTCCTCACTGAAACGTCCGATTCTCATTCGCGAACGCTCAAATTGCGTGGTTTGAAGTGAAAAGACGAATGGAACACAGTCCTAACACGCAGGAACAACCGCGGGCTCAGCAATCGCAATAAAATCGGAGTTTATCGCTTTATTAGGCCACAAACGCAATCTCCTCACTGAAACGTCCGATTCTCATTCGCGAACGCTCCAATCGCGTGGTTTGACGTGAAAAGACGAACGGAACACAGTCCTAACACGCAGGAACAAGGGCGGGCTCAGGAATCGCAATAGAATCGGAGTTTATCGCTTTATTAGGCCACAAACGCAATCTCCTCACTGAAACGTCCGATTCTCATTCACGAACGCTCAAATCGCGTGGTTTGACGTGAAAAGACGAATGCAACACAGTCCTAACACGCAGGAACAACCGCAACAAAATCGGAGTTTATCGCTCTATTAGGCCACAAACGCAATCTCCTCACTGAAACGTCCGATTCTCATTCGCGAACGCTCAAATCGCGTGGTTTGACGTGAAAAGACGAACGGAACACAGTCCTAACACGCGGGAACAACCGCGGGCTCAGGAATCGCAATAGAATCGGAGTTTATCGCTTTATTAGGCCACAAACGCAATCTCCTAACTGAAACGTCCGATTCTCATTCACGAACGCTCAAATCGCGTGGTTTGATGTGAAAAGACGAACGGAACACAGTCCTAACACGCGGGAACAGCCGCGGGCTCAGGAATCGCAATAGAATCGGAGTTTATCGCTTTATTAGGCCACAAACGCAATCTCCTCACTGAAACGTCCGATTCTCATTCCCGAACGCTCAAATTGCGTGGTTTGAAGTGAAAAGACGAATGGAACACAGTCCTAACAGGCAGGAACAACCGCGGGCTCAGGAATCGCAATAGAATCGGACTTTAACGCTTTATTAGGCCACAAACGCAATCTCCTCACTGAAACGTCCGATTCTCATTCGCGAACGCTCAAATTGCGTGGTTTGAAGTGAAAAGACGAATGGAACACAGTCCTAACACGCAGGAACAACCGCGGGCTCAGCAATCGCAATAAAATCGGAGTTTATCGCTTTATTAGGCCACAAACGCAATCTCCTCACTGAAACGTCCGATTCTCATTCGCGAACGTTCAAATCGCGTGGTTTGACGTGAAAAGACGAACGGAACACAGTCCTAACACGCAGGAACAAGGGCGGGCTCAGGAATCGCAATAGAATCGGAGTTTATCGCTTTATTAGGCCACAAACGCAATCTCCTCACTGAAACGTCCGATTCTCATTCACGAACGCTCAAATCGCGTGGTTTGACGTGAAAAGACGAATGGAACACAGTCCTAACACGCAGGAACAACCGCAACAAAATCGGAGTTTATCGCTTTATTAGGCCACAAACGCAATCTCCTCACTGAAACGTCCGATTCTCATTCGCGAATGCTCAAATCGCGTGGTTTGACGTGAAAAGACGAATGGAACACAGTCCTAACACGCAGGAACAACCGCGGGCTCAGCAATCGCAACAAAATCGGAGTTTATCGCTTTATTAGGCCACAAACGCAATCTCCTCACTGAAACGTCCGATTCTCATTCACGAACGCTCAAATCGCGTGGTTTGACGTGAAAAGACGAATGGAACACAGTCCTAACACGCAGGAACAACCGCAATAAAATCGGAGTTTATCGCTTTATTAGGCCACAAAGTCAATCTCCTAACTGAAACGTCCGATTCTCATTCACGAACGCTCAAATCGCGTGGTTTGATGTGAAAAGACGAACGGAACACAGTCCTAACACGCAGGAACAACGGCGGGCTCATGAATCGCAATAGAGTCGGAGTTTATCGCTTTGTTAGGCCACAAACGCAATCTCCTCACTGAAACGTCCGATTCTCATTCACGAACGCTCAAATCGCGTGGTTTGACGTGAAAAGACGAACGGAACACAGTCCTAACACGCGGGAACAGCCGCGGGCTCAGGAATCGCAATAGAATCGGAGTTTATCGCTTTATTAGGCCACAAACGCAATCTCCTCACTGAAACGTCCGATTCTCATTCGCGAACGCTCAAATTGCGTGGTTTGAAGTGAAAAGACGAATGGAACACAGTCCTAACACGCAGGAACAACGGCAGGCTCAGGAATCGCAATAGAATCGGAGTTTAGCGCTTCATTAGGCCACAAACGCAATCTCCTCACTGAAACGTCCGATTCTCATTCACGAACGCTCAAATCGCGTGGTTTGACGTGAAAAGACGAATGGAACACAGTCCTAACTCGCAGGAACAACCGCGGGCTCAGGAATCGCAATAGAATCGGAGTTTATCGCTTTATTAGGCCACAAACGCAATCTCCTCACTGAAACGTCCGATTCTCATTCGCGAACGCTCAAATTGCGTGGTTTGAAGTGAAAAGACGAATGGAACACAGTCCTAACACGCAGGAACAACCGCGGGCTCAGGAATCGCAATAGAATCGGACTTTATCGCTTTATTAGGCCACAAACGCAATCTCCTCACTGAAACGTCCGATTCTCATTCGCGAACGCTCAAATTGCGTGGTTTGAAGTGAAAAGACGAATGGAACACAGTCCTAACACGCAGGAACAACCGCGGGCTCAGCAATCGCAATAAAATCGGAGTTTATCGCTTTATTAGGCCACAAACGCAATCTCCTCACTGAAACGTCCGATTCTCATTCGCGAATGCTCAAATCGCGTGGTTTGACGTGAAAAGACGAATGGAACACAGTCCTAACACGCAGGAACAACCGCGGGCTCAGCAATCGCAACAAAATCGGAGTTTATCGCTTTATTAGGCCACAAACGCAATCTCCTCACTGAAACGTCCGATTCTCATTCGCGAACGCTCAAATCGCGTGGTTTGACGTGAAAAGACGAACGGAACACAGTCCTAACACGCAGGAACAACGGCGGGCTGAGGAATCGCAATAGAATCGGAGTTTATCGCTTTATTAGGCCACAAACGCAATCTCCTCACTGAAACGTCCGATTCTTATTCACGAACGCTCAAATCGCGTGGTTTGACGTGAAAAGACGAATGGAACACAGTCCTAACACGCAGGAACAACCGCGTGCTCAGGAATCGCAATAGAATCGGAGTTTATCGCTTTATTAGGCCACAAACGCAATCTCCTCACTGAAACGTCCGATTCTCATTCGCGAACGCTCAAATTGCGTGGTTTGAAGTGAAAAGACGAATGGAACACAGTCCTAACACGCAGGAACAACCGCGGGCTCAGCAATCGCAATAGAATCGGACTTTATCGCTTTATTAGGCCACAAACGCAATCTCCTCACTGAAACGTCCGATTCTCATTCGCGAACGCTCAAATTGCGTGGTTTGAAGTGAAGAGACGAATGGAACACAGTCCTAACACGCAGGAACAACCGCGGGCTCAGCAATCGCAATAAAATCGGAGTTTATCGCTTTATTAGGCCACAAACGCAATCTCCTCACTGAAACGTCCGATTCTCATTCGCGAACGCTCAAATCGCGTGGTTTGACGTGAAAAGACGAATGGAACACAGTCCTAACACGCAGGAACAACCGCGGGCTCAGCAATCGCAATAAAATCGGAGTTTATCGCTTTATTAGGCCACAAACGCAATCTCCTCACTGAAACGTCCGATTCTCATTCGCGAACGCTCAAATCGCGTGGTTTGACGTGAAAAGACGAACGGAACACAGTCCTAACACGCGGGAACAGCCGCGGGCTCAGGAATCGCAATAGAATCGGAGTTTATCGCTTTATTAGGCCACAAACGCAATCTCCTCACTGAAACGTCCGATTCTCATTCGCGAACGCTCAAATTGCGTGGTTTGAAGTGAAAAGACGAATGGAACACAGTCCTAACACGCAGGAACAACGGCAGGCTCAGGAATCGCAATAGAATCGGAGTTTAGCGCTTCATTAGGCCACAAACGCAATCTCCTCACTGAAACGTCCGATTCTCATTCACGAACGCTCAAATCGCGTGGTTTGACGTGAAAAGACGAATGGAACAAAGTCCTAACTCGCAGGAACAACCGCGGGCTCAGGAATCGCAATAGAATCGGAGTTTATCGCTTTATTAGGCCACAAACGCAATCTCCTCACTGAAACGTCCGATTCTCATTCGCGAACGCTCAAATTGCGTGGTTTGAAGTGAAAAGACGAATGGAACACAGTCCTAACACGCAGGAACAACCGCGGGCTCAGGAATCGCAATAGAATCGGACTTTATCGCTTTATTAGGCCACAAACGCAATCTCCTCACTGAAACGTCCGATTCTCATTCGCGAACGCTCAAATTGCGTGGTTTGAAGTGAAAAGACGAATGGAACACAGTCCTAACACGCAGGAACAACCGCGGGCTCAGCAATCGCAATAAAATCGGAGTTTATCGCTTTATTAGGCCACAAACGCAATCTCCTCACTGAAACGTCCGATTCTCATTCGCGAATGCTCAAATCGCGTGGTTTGACGTGAAAAGACGAATGGAACAGAGTCCTAACACGCAGGAACAAGCGCGGGCTCAGCAATCGCAACAAAATCGGAGTTTATCGCTTTATTAGGCCACAAACGCAATCTCCTCACTGAAACGTCCGATTCTCATTCGCGAACGCTCAAATCGCGTGGTTTGACGTGAAAAGACGAACGGAACACAGTCCTAACACGCAGGAACAACGGCGGGCTGAGGAATCGCAATAGAATCGGAGTTTATCGCTTTATTAGGCCACAAACGCAATCTCCTCACTGAAACGTCCGATTCTTATTCACGAACGCTCAAATCGCGTGGTTTGACGTGAAAAGACGAATGGAACACAGTCCTAACACGCAGGAACAACCGCGTGCTCAGGAATCGCAATAGAATCGGAGTTTATCGCTTTATTAGGCCACAAACGCAATCTCCTCACTGAAACGTCCGATTCTCATTCACGAACGCTCAAATCGCGTGGTTTGACGTGAAAAGACGAATGTAACACAGTCCTAACTCGCAGGAACAACCGCGGGCTCAGGAATCGCAATAGAATCGGAGTTTATCGCTTTATTAGGCCACAAACGCAATCTCCTCACTGAAACGTCCGATTCTCATTCGCGATCGCTCAAATTGCGTGGTTTGAAGTGAAAAGACGAATGGAACACAGTCCTAACACGCAGGAACAACCGCGGGCTCAGGAATCGCAATAGAATCGGACTTTATCGCTTTATTAGGCCACAAACGCAATCTCCTCACTGAAACGTCCGATTCTCATTCGCGAACGCTCAAATTGCGTGGTTTGAAGTGAAGAGACGAATGGAACACAGTCCTAACACGCAGGAACAACCGCGGGCTCAGCAATCGCAATAAAATCGGAGTTTATCGCTTTATTAGGCCACAAACGCAATCTCCTCACTGAAACGTCCGATTCTCATTCGCGAACGCTCAAATCGCGTGGTTTGACGTGAAAAGACGAATGGAACACAGTCCTAACACGCAGGAACAACCGCGGGCTCAGCAATCGCAACAAAATCGGAGTTTATCGCTTTATTAGGCCACAAACGCAATCTCCTCACTGAAACGTCCGATTCTCATTCGCGAACGCTCAAATCGCGTGGTTTGACGTGAAAAGACGAACGGAACACAGTCCTAACACGCGGGAACAACCGCGGGCTCAGGAATCGCAATAGAATCGGAGTTTATCGCTTTATTAGGCCACAAACGCAATCTCCTAACTGAAACGTCCGATTCTCATTCACGAACGCTCAAATCGCGTGGTTTGATGTGAAAAGACGAACGGAACACAGTCCTAACACGCAGGAACAACGGCGGGCTCATGAATCGCAATAGAGTCGGAGTTTATCGCTTTATTAGGCCACAAACGCAATCTCCTCACTGAAACGTCCGATTCTCATTCACGAACGCTCAAATCGCGTGGCTTGACGTGAAAAGACGAACGGAACACAGTCCTAACACGCGGGAACAGCCGCGGGCTCAGGAATCGCAATAGAATCGGAGTTTATCGCTTTATTAGGCCACAAACGCAATCTCCTCACTGAAACGTCCGATTCTCATTCGCGAACGCTCAAATTGCGTGGTTTGAAGTGAAAATACGAATGGAACACAGTCCTAACACGCAGGAACAACGGCGGGCTCAGGAATCGCAATAGAATCGGAGTTTATCGCTTTATTAGGCCACAAACGCAATCTCCTCACTGAAACGTCCGATTCTCATTCGCGAACGCTCAAATTGCGTGGTTTGAAGTGAAAAGACGAATGGAACACATTCCTAACACGCAGGAACAACCGCGGGCTCAGCAATCGCAATAAAATCGGAGTTAACGCTTTATTAGGCCACAAACGCAATCTCCTCACTGAAACGTCCGATTCTCATTCGCGAATGCTCAAATCGCGTGGTTTGACGTGAAAAGACGAACGGAACACAGTCCTAACACGCAGGAACAACGGCGGGCTCAGGAATCGCAATAGAATCGGAGTTTATCGCTTTATTAGGCCACAAACGCAATCTCCTCACTTAAACGTCCGATTCTCATTCACGAACGCTCAAATCGCGTGATTTGACGTGAAAAGACGAATGGAACACAGTCCTAACACGCAGGAACAACCGCGGGCTCAGCAATCGCAACAAAATCGGAGTTTATCGCCTTATTAGGCCACAAACGCAATCTCCTCACTGAAACGTCCGATTCTCATTCGCGAACGCTCAAATCGCGTGGTTTGACGTGAAAAGACGAACGGAACACAGTCCTAACACGCAGGAACAACGGCGGGCTCATGAATCGCAATAGAGTCGGAGTTTATCGCTTTATTAGGCCACAAACGCAATCTCCTCACTGAAACGTCCGATTCTCATTCACGAACGCTCAAATCGCGTGGTTTGACGTGAAAAGACGAATGGAACACAGTCCTAACACGCAGGAACAACGGCGGGATCAGGAATCGCAATAGAATCGGAGTTTATCGCTTTATTAGGCCACAAACGCAATCTCCTCACTGAAACCTCCGATTCTCATTCACGAACGCTCAAATCGCGTGGTTTGACGTGAAAAGACGAATGGAATACAGTCCTAACACGCAGGAACAACCGCGGGCTCAGGAATCGCAATAGAATCGGAGTTTATCGCTTTATTAGGCCACAAACGCAATCTCCTCACTGAAACGTCCGATTCTCATTCGCGAACGCTCAAATTGCGTGGTTTGAAGTGAAAAGACGAATGGAACACAGTCCTAACACGCAGGAACAACCGCGGGCTCAGCAATCGCAATAAAATCGGAGTTTATCGCTTTATTAGGCCACAAACGCAATCTCCTCACTGAAACGTCCGATTCTCATTCGCGAACGCTCAAATCGCGTGGTTTGACGTGAAAAGACGAACGGAACACAGTCCTAACACGCAGGAACAACGGCGGGCTCAGGAATCGCAATAGAATCGGAGTTTATCGCTTTATTAGGCCACAAACGCAATCTCCTCACTGAAACGTCCGATTCTCATTCGCGAACGCTCAAATTGCGTGGTTTGAAGTGAAAAGACGAATGGAACACAGTCCTAACACGCAGGAACAACGGCAGGCTCAGGAATCGCAATAGAATCGGAGTTTAGCGCTTTATTAGGCCACAAACGCAATCTCCTCACTGAAACGTCCGATTCTCATTCGCGAACGCTCAAGTTGCGTGGTTTGAAGTGAAAAGACGAATGGAACACAGTCCTAACACGCAGGAACAACGGCGGGCTGAGGAATCGCAATAGAATCGGAGTTTATCGCTTTATTAGGCCACAAACGCAATCTCCTCACTGAAACGTCCGATTCTCATTCGCGAACGCTCAAGTTGCGTGGTTTGAAGTGAAAAGACGAATGGAACACAGTCCTAACACGCAGGAACAACGGCGGGCTGAGGAATCGCAATAGAATCGGAGTTTATCGCTTTATTAGGCCACAAACGCAATCTCCTCACTGAAACGTCCGATTCTTATTCACGAACGCTCAAATCGCGTGGTTTGACGTGAAAAGACGAATGGAACACAGTCCTAACTCGCAGGAACAACCGCGGGCTCAGGAATCGCAATAGAATCGGAGTTTATCGCTTTATTAGGCCACAAACGCAATCTCCTCACTGAAACGTCCGATTCTCATTCGCGAACGCTCAAATTGCGTGGTTTGAAGTGAAAAGACGAATGAAACACAGTCCTAACACGCAGGAACAACGGCGGGCTCAGGAATCGCAATAGAATCGGAGTTTATCGCTTTATTAGGCCACAAACGCAATCTCCTCACTGAAACGTCTGACTCTCATTCACGAACGCTCAAATCGCGTGGTTTGACGTGAAAAGACGAACGGAACACAGTCCTAACACGCGGGAACAGCTGCGGGCTCAGGAATCGCAATAGAATCGGAGTTTATCGCTTTATTAGGCCACAAACGCAATCTCCTCACTGGAACGTCCGATTCTCATTCGCGAACGCTCAAATTGCGTGGTTTGAAGTGAAAAGACGAATGGAACACAGTCCTAACACGCAGGAACAACGGCGGGCTGAGGAATCGCAATAGAATCGGAGTTTATCGCTTTATTAGGCCACAAACGCAATCTCCTCACTGAAACGTCCGATTCTTATTCACGAACGCTCAAATCGCGTGGTTTGACGTGAAAAGACGAATGGAACACAGTCCTAACACGCAGGAACAACCGCGTGCTCAGGAATCGCAATAGAATCGGAGTTTATCGCTTTATTAGGCCACAAACGCAATCTCCTCACTGAAACGTCCGATTCTCATTCACGAACGCTCAAATCGCGTGGTTTGACGTGAAAAGACGAATGGAACACAGTCCTAACTCGCAGGAACAACCGCGGGCTCAGGAATCGCAATAGAATCGGAGTTTATCGCTTTATTAGGCCACAAACGCAATCTCCTCACTGAAACGTCCGATTCTCATTCGCGAACGCTCAAATTGCGTGGTTTGAAGTGAAAAGACGAATGGAACACAGTCCTAACTCGCAGGAACAACCGCGGGCTCAGGAATCGCAATAGAATCGGAGTTTATCGCTTTATTAGGCCACAAACGCAATCTCCTCACTGAAACGTCCGATTCTCATTCGCGAACGCTCAAATTGCGTGGTTTGAAGTGAAAAGACGAATGGAACACAGTCCTAACACGCAGGAACAACCGCGGGCTCAGGAATCGCAATAGAATCGGACTTTATCGCTTTATTAGGCCACAAACGCAATCTCCTCACTGAAACGTCCGATTCTCATTCGCGAACGCTCAAATTGCGTGGTTTGATGTGAAAAGACGAACGGAACACAGTCCTAACACGCAGGAACAACGGCGGGCTCATGAATCGCAATAGAGTCGGAGTTTAACGCTTTATTAGGCCACAAACGCAATCTCCTCACTGAAACGTCCGATTCTCATTCGCGAACGCTCAAATTGCGTGGTTTGAAGTGAAAAGACGAATGGAACACAGTCCTAACACGCAGGAACAACCGCGGGCTCAGCAATCGCAATAAAATCGGAGTTTATCGCTTTATTAGGCCACAAACGCAATCTCCTCACTGAAACGTCCGATTCTCATTCGCGAACGCTCAAATCGCGTGGTTTGACGTGAAAAGACGAACGGAACACAGTCCTAACACGCAGGAACAAGGGCGGGCTCAGGAATCGCAATAGAATCGGAGTTTATCGCTTTATTAGGCCACAAACGCAATCTCCTCACTGAAACGTCCGATTCTCATTCACGAACGCTCAAATCGCGTGGTTTGACGTGAAAAGACGAATGGAACACAGTCCTAACACGCAGGAACAACCGCGGGCTCAGCAATCGCAACAAAATCGGAGTTTATCGCTTTATTAGGCCACAAACGCAATCTCCTCACTGAAACGTCCGATTCTCATTCGCGAACGCTCAAATCGCGTGGTTTGACGTGAAAAGACGAACGGAACACAGTCCTAACACGCGGGAACAACTGCGGGCTCAGGAATCGCAATAGAATCGGAGTTTATCGCTTTATTAGGCCACAAACGCAATCTCCTAACTGAAACGTCCGATTCTCATTCACGAACGCTCAAATCGCGTGGTTTGATGTGAAAAGACGAACGGAACACAGTCCTAACACGCAGGAACAACGGCGGGCTCATGAATCGCAATAGAGTCGGAGTTTATCGCTTTATTAGGCCACAAACGCAATCTCCTCACTGAAACGTCCGATTCTCATTCACGAACGCTCAAATCGCGTGGTTTGACGTGAAAAGACGAGCGGAACACAGTCCTAACACGCGGGAACAGCCGCGGGCTCAGGAATCGCAATAGAATCGGAGTTTATCGCTTTATTAGGCCACAAACGCAATCTCCTCACTGAAACGTCCGATTCTCATTCGCGAACGCTCAAATTGCGTGGTTTGAAGTGAAAAGACGAATGGAACACAGTCCTAACACGCAGGAACAACGGCAAGCTCAGGAATCGCAATAGAATCGGAGTTTAGCGCTTTATTAGGCCACAAACGCAATCTCCTCACTGAAACGTCCGATTCTCATTCGCGAACGCTCAAATCGCGTGGTTTGACGTGAAAAGACGAATGGAACACAGTCCTAACACGCGGGAACAACCGCGGGCTCAGGAATCGCAATAGAATCGGAGTTTATCGCTTTATTAGGCCACAAACGCAATCTCCTCACTGAAACGTCCGATTCTCATTCACGAACGCTCAAATCGCGTGGTTTGACGTGAAAAGACGAATGGAACACATTCCTAACACGCAGGAACAACGGCGGGCTCAGGAATCGCAATAGAATCGGAGTTTATCGCTTTATTAGGCCACAAACGCAATCTCCTCACTGAAACGTCCGATTCTCATTCGCGAACGCTCAAATTGCGTGGTTTGAAGTGAAAATACGAATGGAACACAGTCCTAACACGCAGGAACAACGGCGGGCTCAGGAATCGCAATAGAATCGGAGTTTATCGCTTTATTAGGCCACAAACGCAATCTCCTCACTGAAACGTCCGATTTTCATTCGCGAACGCTCAAATTGCGTGGTTTGAAGTGAAAAGACGAATGGAACACAGTCCTAACACGCAGGAACAACCGCGGGCTCAGGAATCGCAATAGAATCGGACTTTATCGCTTTATTAGGCCTCAAACGCAATCTCCTCACTGAAACGTCCGATTCTCATTCGCGAACGCTCAAATTGCGTGGTTTGAAGTGAAAAGACGAATGGAACACAGTCCTAACTCGCAGGAACAACCGCGGGCTCAGCAATCGCAATAAAATCGGAGTTTATCGCTTTATTAGGCCACAAACGCAATCTCCTCACTGAAACGTCCGATTCTCATTCGCGAACGCTCAAATTGCGTGGTTTGAAGTGAAAAGACGAATGGAACACAGTCCTAACACGCAGGAACAACCGCGGGCTCAGCAATCGCAATAAAATCGGAGTTAACGCTTTATTAGGCCACAAACGCAATCTCCTCACTGAAACGTCCGATTCTCATTCGCGAATGCTCAAATCGCGTGGTTTGACGTGAAAAGACGAACGGAACACAGTCCTAACACGCAGGAACAACGGCGGGCTCAGGAATCGCAATAGAATCGGAGTTTATCGCTTTATTAGGCCACAAACGCAATCTCCTCACTGAAACGTCCGATTCTCATTCGCGAACGCTCAAATTGCGTGGTTTGAAGTGAAAAGACGAATGGAACACAGTCCTAACACGCAGGAACAACCGCGGGCTCAGGAATCGCAATAGAATCGGACTTTATCGCTTTATTAGGCCACAAACGCAATCTCCTCACTGAAACGTCCGATTCTCATTCGCGAACGCTCAAATTGCGTGGTTTGAAGTGAAAACACGAATGGAACACAGTCCTAACACGCAGGAACAACCGCGGGCTCAGCAATCGCAATAAAATCGGAGTTTATCGCTTTATTAGGCCACAAACGCAATCTCCTCACTGAAACGTCCGATTCTCATTCGCGAACGCTCAAATCGCGTGGTTTGACGTGAAAAGACGAACGGAACACAGTCCTAACACGCAGGAACAACGGCGGGCTCAGGAATCGCAATAGAATCGGAGTTTATCGCTTTATTAGGCCACAAACGCAATCTCCTCACTGAAACGTCCGATTCTCATTCGCGAACGCTCAAATTGCGTGGTTTGAAGTGAAAAGACGAATGGAACACAGTCCTAACACGCAGGAACAACGGCAGGCTCAGGAATCGTAATAGAATCGGAGTTTAGCGCTTTATTAGGCCACAAACGCAATCTCCTCACTGAAACGTCCGATTCTCATTCACGAACGCTCAAATCGCGTGGTTTGACGTGAAAAGACGAATGGAACACAGTCCTAACTCGCAGGAACAACCGCGGGCTCAGGAATCGCAATAGAATCGGAGTTTATCGCTTTATTAGGCCACAAACGCAATCTCCTCACTGAAACGTCCGATTCTCATTCGCGAACGCTCAAATTGCGTGGTTTGAAGTGAAAAGACGAATGGAACACAGTCCTAACACGCAGGAACAACCGCGGGCTCAGGAATCGCAATAGAATCGGACTTTATCGCTTTATTAGGCCACAAACGCAATCTCCTCACTGAAACGTCCGATTCTCATTCGCGAACGCTCAAATTGCGTGGTTTGAAGTGAAAAGACGAATGGAACACAGTTCTAACACGCAGGAACAACGGCGGGCTGAGGAATCGCAATAGAATCGGAGTTTATCGCTTTATTAGGCCACAAACGCAATCTCCTCACTGAAACGTCCGATTCTTATTCACGAACGCTCAAATCGCGTGGTTTGACGTGAAAAGACGAATGGAACACAGTCCTAACACGCAGGAACAACCGCGTGCTCAGGAATCGCAATAGAATCGGAGTTTATCGCTTTATTAGGCCACAAACGCAATCTCCTCACTGAAACGTCCGATTCTCATTCGCGAACGCTCAAATTGCGTGGTTTGAAGTGAAAAGACGAATGAAACACAGTCCTAACACGCAGGAACAACGGCGGGCTCAGGAATCGCAATAGAATCGGAGTTTATCGCTTTATTAGGCCACAAACGCAATCTCCTCACTGAAACGTCCGATTCTCATTCACGAACGCTCAAATCGCGTGGTTTGACGTGAAAAGACGAATGGAACACAGTCCTAACACGCAGGAACAACCGCGGGCTCAGCAATCGCAACAAAATCGGAGTTTATCGCTTTATTAGGCCACAAACGCAATCTCCTCACTGAAACGTCCGATTCTCATTCGCGAACGCTCAAATTGCGTGGTTTGAAGTGAAAAGACGAATGGAACACAGTCCTAACACGCAGGAACAACCGCGGGCTCAGCAATCGCAATAGAATCGGAGTTTATCGCTTTATTAGGCCACAAACGCAATCTCCTCACTGGAACGTCCGATTCTCATTCGCGAACGCTCAAATTGCGTGGTTTGAAGTGAAAAGACGAATGGAACACAGTCCTAACACGCAGGAACAACGGCGGGCTCAGGAATCGCAATAGAAACGGAGTTTAGCGCTTTATTAGGCCACAAACGCAATCTCCTCACTGAAACGTCCGATTCTCATTCACGAACGCTCAAATCGCGTGGTTTGACGTGAAAAGACGAATGGAACACAGTCCTAACTCGCAGGAACAACGCGGGGCTCAGGAATCGCAATAGAATCGGAGTTTATCGCTTTATTAGGCCACAAACGCAATCTCCTCACTGAAACGTCCGATTCTCATTCGCGAACGCTCAAATTGCGTGGTTTGAAGTGAAAAGACGAATGGAACACAGTCCTAACACGCAGGAACAACCGCGGGCTCAGGAATCGCAATAGAATCGGAGTTAGCGCTTTATTAGGCCACAAAACGCAATCTCCTCACTGAAACGTCCGATTCTCATTCACGAACGCTCAAATCGCGTGGTTTGACGTGAAAAGACGAATGGAACACAGTCCTAACTCGCAGGAACAACCGCGGGCTCAGGAATCGCAATAGAATCGGAGTTTATCGCTTTATTAGGCCACAAACGCAATCTGCTCACTGAAACGTCCGATTCTCATTCGCGAACGCTCAAATTGTCGTGGTTTGAAGTGAAAAGACGAATGGAACACAGTCTAACACGCAGGAACAACCGCGGGCTCAGCAATCGCAATAGAATCGGACTTTATCGCTTTATTAGGCCACAAACGCAATCTCCTCACTGAAACGTCCGATTCTCATTCGCGAACGCTCAAGTTGCGTGGTTTGAAGTGAAAAGACGAATGGAACACAGTCCTAACACGCAAGGAACAACGGCGGCTGAGGAATCGCAATAGAATCGGAGTTTATCGCTTATTAGGCCACAAACGCAATCTCCTCACTGAAACGTCCGATTCTTATTCACGAACGCTCAAATCGCGTGGTTTGACGTGAAAAGACGAATGGAACACAGTCCTAACTCGCAGGAACAACCGCGGGCACAGGAATCGCAATAGAATCGGAGTTTATCGCTTTATTAGCCACAAACGCAATCTCTCTCACTGAAACGTCCGATTCTCATTCGCGAACGCTCAAATTGCGTGGTTTGAAGTGAAAAGACGAATGAAACACAGTCCTAACACGCAGGAACAACGGCGGGCTCAGGAATCGCAATAGAATCGGAGTTTATCGCTTTATTAGGCCACAAACGCAATCTCCTCACTGAAACGTCTGACTCTCATTCACGAACGCTCAAATCGCGTGGTTTGACGTGAAAAGACGAACGGAACACAGTCCTAACACGCGGGAAACAGCTGCGGGCTCAGGAATCGCAATAGAATCGGAGTTTATCGCTTTATTAGGCCACAAACGCAATCTCCTCACTGAACGTCCGATTCTCATTCGCGAACGCTCAAATTGCGTGGTTTGAAGTGAAAGACGAATGGAAACACAGTCCTAACACGCAGAACAACGGCGGGCTGAGGAATCGCAATAGAATCGGAGTTTATCGCTTTATTAGGCCACAAACGCAATCTCCTCACTGAAACGTCCGATTCTTATTCACGAACGCTCAAATCGCGTGGTTTGACGTGAAAAGACGAATGGAACACAGTCCTAACACGCAGAACAACCGCGTGCTCAGGAATCGCAATAGAATCGGAGTTTATCGCTTTATTAGGCCACAAACGCAATCTCCTCACTGAAACGTCCGATTCTCATTCACGAACGCTCAAATCGCGTGGTTTGACGTGAAAAGACGAATTGGAACACAGTCCTAACTCGCAGGAACAACCGCGGGCTCAGGAATCGCAATAGAATCGGAGTTTATCGCTTTATTAGGCCACAAACGCAATCTCCTCACTGAAACGTCCGATTCTCATTCGCGAACGCTCAAATTGCGTGGTTTGAAGTGAAAAGACGAATGGAACACAGTCCTAACTCGCAGGAAACAACCGCGGGATCAGGAATCGCAATAGAATCGGAGTTTATCGCTTTATTAGGCCACAAACGCAATCTCCTCACTGAAACGTCCGATTCTCATTCGCGAACGCTCAAATTGCGTGGTTTGAAGTGAAAAGACGAATGGAACACAGTCCTAACACGCAGGAACAACCGCGGGCTCAGGAATCGCAATAGAATCGGACTTTATCGCTTTATTAGGCCACAAACGCAATCTCCTCACTGAAACGTCCGATTCTCATTCGCGAACGCTCAAATTGCGTGGTTTGATGTGAAAAGACGAACGGAACACAGTCCTAACACGCAGGAACAACGGCGGCTCATGAATCGCAATAGAGTCGGAGTTAACGCTTTATTAGGCCACAAACGCAATCTCCTCACTGAAACGTCCGATTCTCATTCGCGAACGCTCAAATTGCGTGGTTTGAAGTGAAAAGACGAATGGAACACAGTCCTAACACGCAGGAACAACCGCGGGCTCAGCAATCGCAATAAAATCGGAGTTTATCGCTTTATTAGGCCACAAACGCAATCTCCTCACTGAAACGTCCGATTCTCATTCGCGAACGCTCAAATCGCGTGGTTTGACGTGAAAAGACGAACGGAACACAGTCCTAACACGCAGGAACAAGGGCGGGCTCAGGAATCGCAATAGAATCGGAGTTTTATCGCTTTATTAGGCCACAAACGCAATCTCCTCACTGAAACGTCCGATTCTCATTCACGAACGCTCAAATCGCGTGGTTTGACGTGAAAAGACGAATGGAACACAGTCCTAACACGCAGGAACAACCGCGGGCTCAGCAATCGCAACAAAATCGGAGTTTATCGCTTTATTAGGCCACAAACGCAATCTCCTCACTGAAACGTCCGATTCTCATTCGCGAACGCTCAAATCGCGTGGTTTGACGTGAAAGACGAACGGAACACAGTCCTAACACGCGGGAACAACTGCGGGCTCAGGAATCGCAATAGAATCGGAGTTTATCGCTTTATTAGGGCCACAAACGCAATCTCCTAACTGAAACGTCCGATTCTCATTCACGAACGCTCAAATCGCGTGGTTTGATGTGAAAAGACGAACGGAACACAGTCCTAACACGCAGGAACAACGGCGGGCTCATGAATCGCAATAGAGTCGGAGTTTATCGCTTTATTAGGCCACAAAACGCAATCTCCTCACTGAAACGTCCGATTCTCATTCACGAACGCTCAAATCGCGTGGTTTGACGTGAAAAGACGAGCGGAACACAGTCCTAACACGCGGGAACAGCCGCGGGCTCAGGAATCGCAATAGAATCGGAGTTTATCGCTTTATTAGGCCACAAACGCAATCTCCTCACTGAAACGTCCGATTCTCATTCGCGAACGCTCAAATTGCGTGGTTTGAAGTGAAAAGACGATGGAACACAGTCCTAACACGCAGGAACAACGGCAAGCTCAGGAATCGCAATAGAATCGAGTTTAGCGCTTTATTAGGCCACAAACGCAATCTCCTCACTGAAACGTCCGATTCTCATTCGCGAACGCTCAAATCGCGTGGTTTGACGTGAAAAGACGAATGGAACACAGTCCTAACACGCGGGAACAACCGCGGGCTCAGGAATCGCAATAGAATCGGAGTTTATCGCTTTATTAGGCCACAAACGCAATCTCCTCACTGAAACGTCCGATTCTCATTCGCGAACGCTCAAATTGCGTGGTTGAAGTGAAAATACGAATGGAACACAGTCCTAACACGCAGGAACAACGGCGGGCTCAGGAATCGCAATAGAATCGGAGTTATCGCTTTATTAGGCCACAAACGCAATCTCCTCACTGAAACGTCCGATTTTCATTCGCGAACGCTCAAATTGCGTGGTTTGAAGTGAAAAGACGAATGGAACACAGTCCTAACACGCAGGAACAACCGCGGGCTCAGGAATCGCAATAGAATCGGACTTTATCGCTTTATTAGGCCACAAACGCAATCTCCTCACTGAAACGTCCGATTCTCATTCGCGAACGCTCAAATTGCGTGGTTTGAAGTGAAAAGACGAATGGAACACAGTCCTAACTCGCAGGAACACCGCGGGCTCAGCAATCGCAATAAAATCGGAGTTTATCGCTTTATTAGGCCACAACGCAATCTCCTCACTGAAACGTCCGATTCTCATTCGCGAACGCTCAAATTGCGTGGTTTGAAGTGAAAAGACGAATGGAACACAGTCCTAACACGCAGGAACAACCGCGGGCTCAGCAATCGCAATAAAATCGGAGTTAACGCTTTATTAGGCCACAAACGCAATCTCCTCACTGAAACGTCCGATTCTCATTCGCGAATGCTCAAATCGCGTGGTTTGACGTGAAAAGACGAACGGAACACAGTCCTAACACGCAGGAACAACGGCGGGCTCAGGAATCGCAATAGAATCCGGAGTTTATCGCTTTAATTAGGCCACAAACGCAATCTCCTCACTGAAACGTCCGATTCTCATTCGCGAACGCTCAAATTGCGTGGTTTGAAGTGAAAAAGACGAATGGAACACAGTCCTAACACGCAGGAACAACCGCGGGCTCAGGAATCGCAATAGAATCAGGACTTTATCGCTTTATTAGGCCACAAACGCAATCTCCTCACTGAAACGTCCGATTCTCATTCGCGAACGCTCAAATTGCGTGGTTTGATGTGAAAAGACGAACGGAACACAGTCCCTAACACGCAGGAACAACGGCGGGCTCATGAATCGCAATAGAGTCGGAGTTTAACGCTTTATTAGGCCACAAACGCATCTCCTCACTGAAACGTCCGATTCTCATTCGCGAACGCTCAAATTGCGTGGTTTGAAGTGAAAAGACGAATGGAACACAGTCCTAACACGCAGG
>CAXDIT010000144.1:0-68916 GCA_963989405.1 Trypoxylon attenuatum | reverse complement strand
TCCGGTTCTCATTCACGAACGCTTCAATCGCGTGTCTTGACGTGAAAAGACGAATCGAACACAGTTCTAACACGCAGGAACAACCGCGGGCTCAGGAATCGCAATAGAATCGGAGATTATCGCTTTATTCGGCCACAAACGCTATCTTCTCACTGAAACGTCCGATTCTCATTCACGAACGCTTAAATCGCGTGTTTTAACGTGAAAAGACGAACGGAACACAGTCCTAACACGCAGGAACAACCGCGGGCTCAGGAATCGCAATAGATTCGGAGTTTATCGCTTTATTCGGCCCCGAACGCTATCTTCTCACTGAAACGTCCGATTCTCATTCACGAACGCTTAAATCGCGTGTCATCAGGTGAAAAGACGAAGGGAATACAGTCCTAACACGGAGGAACAACCGCGGGCTCAGGAATCGCAATAGAATCGGAGCTTATCGCTTTATTAGGTCACAAACGCAATCTCCTCACTGAAACGTCCGATTCTCATTCAGGAACGCTTAAATCTCATGCTTTGACGTGTGAAGACGAACGGAACACAGTCCTAACACGCAGGAACAACCGCGGCCTCAGGAATCGCAATAGAATCGGAGTTTGTCGCTTTATTCGGCCCCAAACGCTATCTTCTCACTGAAACGTCCGGTTCTCATTCACGAACGCTTAAATCGCGTGTCTTGACGTGAAAAGACGAATGGAACACAGTCCTAACACGCAGGAACAACCGCGGGCTCAGGAATCGCAATAGAATCGGAAATTATCGCTTTATTAGGCCACAAACGCAATCTCCTCACTGAAACGTCTGATTCTCATTCAGGAACGCTTGAATCTCATGTTTTGACGTGTAAAGACGGACGGAACACAGTCCTAACACGCAGGAACAACCGCGGGCTCAGGAATCGCAATAGAATCGGAGTTTATCGCTTTATTCGGCCCCAAACGCTATCTTCTCACTGAAACGTCCGGTTCTCATTCACGAACGCTTAAATCGCGTGTCATCAGGTGAAAAGACGAAGGGAATACAGTCCTAACACGCAGGAACAACCGCGGGCTCAGGAATCGCAATAGAATCGGAGATTATCGCTTTATTAGGTCACAAACGCAATCTCCTCACTGAAACGTCCGATTCTCATTCAGGAACGCCTAAATCTCGTGTCTTGACGTGAAAAGACGAATCGAACACAGTTCTAACACGCAGGAACAACCGCGGGCTCAGGAATCGCAATAGAATCGGAGATTATCGCTTTATTCGGCCACAAACGCTATCTTCTCACTGAAACGTCCGGTTCTCATTCACGAACGCTTAAATCGCGTGTCATCAGGTGAAAAGACGAAGGGAATACAGTCCTAACACGCAGGAACAACCGCGGGCTCAGGAATCGCAATAGAATCGGAGATTATCGCTTTATTAGGTCACAAACGCAATCTCCTCACTGAAACGTCCGATTCTCATTCAGGAACGCTTAAATCTCGTGTTTTGACTGTAAAGACGAACGGAACACAGTCCTAACACGCAGGAACAACCGCGGGCTCAGGAATCGCAATAGAATCGGAGTTTATTGCTTTATTCGGCCCCAAACGCTATCTTCTCACTGAAACGTCCGATTCTCATTCACGAACGCTTAAATCGCGTGTCTTGGCGTGAAAAGACGAATGGAACACAGTCCTAACACGCATTAACAACCGCGGGCTCAGGAATCGCAATAGAATCGGAGATTATCGCTTTATTAGGTCACAAACGCAATCTTCTCACTGAAACGTCCGGTTCTCATTCACGAACGCTTCAATCGCGTGTCTTGACGTGAAAAGACGAATCGAACACAGTTCTAACACGCAGGAACAACCGCGGGCTCAGGAATCGCAATAGAATCGGAGATTATCGCTTTATTCGGCCACAAACGCTATCTTCTCACTGAAACGTCCGATTCTCATTCACGAACGCTTAAATCGCGTGTTTTAACGTGAAAAGACGAACGGAACACAGTCCTAACACGCAGGAACAACCGCGGGCTCAGGAATCGCAATAGATTCGGAGTTTATCGCTTTATTCGGCCCCGAACGCTATCTTCTCACTGAAACGTCCGATTCTCATTCACGATCGCTTACATCGCGTGTCTTGACGTGAAAAGACGAACGGAACACAGTCCTAACACGCAGGAACAACCGCGGGCTCAGGAATCGCAATAGAATCGGAGTTTATCGCTTTATTCGGCCCTGAACGCTATCTTCTCACTGAAACGTCCGGTTCTCATTCACGAACGCTTAAGTCGCGTGTAATCAGGTGAAAAGACGAAGGGAATACAGTCCTAACACGCAGGAACAACCGCGGGCTCAGGAATCGCAATAGAATCGGAGATTATCGCTTTATTAGGTCACAAACGCAATCTCCTCACTGAAACGTCCGATTCTCATTCAGGAACGCTTAAATCTCGTGTTTTGACTGTAAAGACGAACGGAACACAGTCCTAACACGCAGGAACAACCGCGGGCTCAGGAATCGCAATAGAATCGGAGTTTATTGCTTTATTCGGCCCCAAACGCTATCTTCTCACTGAAACGTCCGATTCTCATTCACGAACGCTTAAATCGCGTGTCTTGACGTGAAAAGACGAATGGAACACAGTCCTAACACGCATTAACAACCGCGGGCTCAGGAATCGCAATAGAATCGGAGATTATCGCTTTATTAGTCCACAAACGCAATCTCCTCACTGAAACGTCTGATTCGCATTCAGGAACGCTTAAATCTCATGTTTTGACGTGAAAAGACGAACGGAACACAGTCCTAACACGCAGGAACAACCGCGGGCTCAGGAATCGCAATAGAATCGGAGTTTATCGCTTTATTCGGCCCCAAACGCTATCTTCTCACTGGAACGTCCGATTCTCAGTCAGGAACGCTTAAATCGCCTGATTTGACGTGAAAAGACGAACGGAACACAGGCCTAACACGCAGGAACAACCGCGGGCTCAGGAATCGCAATAGAATCGGGGATTATCGCTTTATTAGGCCACAAACGCAATCTCCTCACTGAAACGTCCGATTCGCATTCAGGAACGCTTAAATCTCATGCTTTGACGTGTGAAGACGAACGGAACACAGTCCTAACACGCAGGAACAACCGCGGGCTCAGGAATCGCAATAGAATCGGAGTTTATTGCTTTATTCGGCCCCAAACGCTATCTTCTCACTGAAACGTCCGATTCTCATTCACGAACGCTTAAATCGCGTGTCTTAACGTGAAAAGACGAATGGAACACAGCCCTAACACGCAGGAACAACCGCGGGCTCAGGAATCGCAATAGAATCGGAGATTATCGCTTTATTCGGCCACAAACGCTATCTTCTCACTGAAACGTCCGGTTCTCATTCACGAACGCTTAAATCGCGTGTCATCAGGTGAAAAGACGAAGGGAATACAGTCCTAACACGCAGGAACAACCGCGGGCTCAGGAATTGCAGTAGAATCGGAGATTATCGCTTTATTAGGTCACAAACGCAATCTCCTCACTGAAACGTCCGATTCTCATTCAGGAACGCTTAAATCTCGTGTCTTGACGTGAAAAGACGAATCGAACACAGTTCTAACACGCAGGAACAACCGCGGGCTCAGGAATCGCAATAGAATCGGAGATTATCGCTTTATTAGGTCACAAACGCAATCTTCTCACTGAAACGTCCGGTTCTCATTCACGAACGCTTAAATCGCGTGTCTTAACGTGAAAAGACGAATGGAACACAGCCCTAACACGCAGGAACAACCGCGGGCTCAGGAATCGCAATAGAATCGGAGATTATCGCTTTATTCGGCCACAAACGCTATCTTCTCACTGAAACGTCCGGTTCTCATTCACGAACGCTTAAATCGCGTGTCATCAGGTGAAAAGACGAAGGGAATACAGTCCTAACACGCAGGAACAACCGCGGGCTCAGGAATCGCAATAGAATCGGAGATTATCGCTTTATTAGGTCACAAACGCAATCTCCTCACTGAAACGTCCGATTCTCATTCAGGAACGCCTAAATCTCGTGTCTTGACGTGAAAAGACGAATCGAACACAGTTCTAACACGCAGGAACAACCGCGGGCTCAGGAATCGCAATAGAATCGGAGATTATCGCTTTATTCGGCCACAAACGCTATCTTCTCACTGAAACGTCCGGTTCTCATTCACGAACGCTTAAATCGCGTGTCATCAGGTGAAAAGACGAAGGGAATACAGTCCTAACACGCAGGAACAACCGCGGGCTCAGGAATCGCAATAGAATCGGAGATTATCGCTTTATTAGGTCACAAACGCAATCTCCTCACTGAAACGTCCGATTCTCATTCAGGAACGCTTAAATCTCGTGTTTTGACTGTAAAGACGAACGGAACACAGTCCTAACACGCAGGAACAACCGCGGGCTCAGGAATCGCAATAGAATCGGAGTTTATTGCTTTATTCGGCCCCAAACGCTATCTTCTCACTGAAACGTCCGATTCTCATTCACGAACGCTTAAATCGCGTGTCTTGGCGTGAAAAGACGAATGGAACACAGTCCTAACACGCATTAACAACCGCGGGCTCAGGAATCGCAATAGAATCGGAGATTATCGCTTTATTAGGTCACAAACGCAATCTTCTCACTGAAACGTCCGGTTCTCATTCACGAACGCTTCAATCGCGTGTCTTGACGTGAAAAGACGAATCGAACACAGTTCTAACACGCAGGAACAACCGCGGGCTCAGGAATCGCAATAGAATCGGAGATTATCGCTTTATTCGGCCACAAACGCTATCTTCTCACTGAAACGTCCGATTCTCATTCACGAACGCTTAAATCGCGTGTTTTAACGTGAAAAGACGAACGGAACACAGTCCTAACACGCAGGAACAACCGCGGGCTCAGGAATCGCAATAGATTCGGAGTTTATCGCTTTATTCGGCCCCGAACGCTATCTTCTCACTGAAACGTCCGATTCTCATTCACGAACGCTTAAATCGCGTGTCATCAGGTGAAAAGACGAAGGGAATACAGTCCTAACACGGAGGAACAACCGCGGGCTCAGGAATCGCAATAGAATCGGAAATTATCGCTTTATTAGGCCACAAACGCAATCTCCTCACTGAAACGTCTGATTCTCATTCAGGAACGCTTGAATCTCATGTTTTGACGTGTAAAGACGGACGGAACACAGTCCTAACACGCAGGAACAACCGCGGGCTCAGGAATCGCAATAGAATCGGAGTTTATCGCTTTATTCGGCCCCAAACGCTATCTTCTCACTGAAACGTCCGGTTCTCATTCACGAACGCTTAAATCGCGTGTCATCAGGTGAAAAGACGAAGGGAATACAGTCCTATCACGCAGGAACAACCGCGGGCTCAGGAATCGCAATAGAATCGGAGATTATCGCTTTATTAGGTCACAAACGCAATCTCCTCACTGAAACGTCCGATTCTCATTCAGGAACGCCTAAATCTCGTGTCTTGACGTGAAAAGACGAATCGAACACAGTTCTAACACGCAGGAACAACCGCGGGCTCAGGAATCGCAATAGAATCGGAGATTATCGCTTTATTCGGCCACAAACGCTATCTTCTCACTGAAACGTCCGGTTCTCATTCACGAACGCTTAAATCGCGTGTCATCAGGTGAAAAGACGAAGGGAATACAGTCCTAACACGCAGGAACAACCGCGGGCTCAGGAATCGCAATAGAATCGGAGATTATCGCTTTATTAGGTCACAAACGCAATCTCCTCACTGAAACGTCCGATTCTCATTCAGGAACGCTTAAATCTCGTGTTTTGACTGTAAAGACGAACGGAACACAGTCCTAACACGCAGGAACAACCGCGGGCTCAGGAATCGCAATAGAATCGGAGTTTATTGCTTTATTCGGCCCCAAACGCTATCTTCTCACTGAAACGTCCGATTCTCATTCACGAACGCTTAAATCGCGTGTCTTGGCGTGAAAAGACGAATGGAACACAGTCCTAACACGCATTAACAACCGCGGGCTCAGGAATCGCAATAGAATCGGAGATTATCGCTTTATTAGGTCACAAACGCAATCTTCTCACTGAAACGTCCGGTTCTCATTCACGAACGCTTCAATCGCGTGTCTTGACGTGAAAAGACGAATCGAACACAGTTCTAACACGCAGGAACAACCGCGGGCTCAGGAATCGCAATAGAATCGGAGATTATCGCTTTATTCGGCCACAAACGCTATCTTCTCACTGAAACGTCCGATTCTCATTCACGAACGCTTAAATCGCGTGTTTTAACGTGAAAAGACGAACGGAACACAGTCCTAACACGCAGGAACAACCGCGGGCTCAGGAATCGCAATAGATTCGGAGTTTATCGCTTTATTCGGCCCCGAACGCTATCTTCTCACTGAAACGTCCGATTCTCATTCACGATCGCTTACATCGCGTGTCTTGACGTGAAAAGACGAAGGGAACACAGTCCTAACACGCAGGAACAACCGCGGGCTCAGGAATCGCAATAGAATCGGAGTTTATCGCTTTATTCGGCCCTGAACGCTATCTTCTCACTGAAACGTCCGGTTCTCATTCACGAACGCTTAAGTCGCGTGTAATCAGGTGAAAAGACGAAGGGAATACAGTCCTAACACGCAGGAACAACCGCGGGCTCAGGAATCGCAATAGAATCGGAGATTATCGCTTTATTAGGTCACAAACGCAATCTCCTCACTGAAACGTCCGATTCTCATTCAGGAACGCTTAAATCTCGTGTTTTGACTGTAAAGACGAACGGAACACAGTCCTAACACGCACGAACAACCGCGGGCTCAGGAATCGCAATAGAATCGGAGTTTATTGCTTTATTCGGCCCCAAACGCTATCTTCTCACTGGAACGTCCGATTCTCAGTCAGGAACGCTTAAATCGCCTGATTTGACGTGAAAAGACGAACGGAACACAGGCCTAACACGCAGGAACAACCGCGGGCTCAGGAATCGCAATAGAATCGGGGATTATCGCTTTATTAGGCCACAAACGCAATCTCCTCACTGAAACGTCCGATTCGCATTCAGGAACGCTTAAATCTCATGCTTTGACGTGTGAAGACGAACGGAACACAGTCCTAACACGCAGGAACAACCGCGGGCTCAGGAATCGCAATAGAATCGGAGTTTATTGCTTTATTCGGCCCCAAACGCTATCTTCTCACTGAAACGTCCGATTCTCATTCACGAACGCTTAAATCGCGTGTCTTAACGTGAAAAGACGAATGGAACACAGCCCTAACACGCAGGAACAACCGCGGGCTCAGGAATCGCAATAGAATCGGAGATTATCGCTTTATTCGGCCACAAACGCTATCTTCTCACTGAAACGTCCGGTTCTCATTCACGAACGCTTAAATCGCGTGTCATCAGGTGAAAAGACGAAGGGAATACAGTCCTAACACGCAGGAACAACCGCGGGCTCAGGAATTGCAGTAGAATCGGAGATTATCGCTTTATTAGGTCACAAACGCAATCTCCTCACTGAAACGTCCGATTCTCATTCAGGAACGCTTAAATCTCGTGTCTTGACGTGAAAAGACGAATCGAACACAGTTCTAACACGCAGGAACAACCGCGGGCTCAGGAATCGCAATAGAATCGGAGATTATCGCTTTATTAGGTCACAAACGCAATCTTCTCACTGAAACGTCCGGTTCTCATTCACGAACGCTTAAATCGCGTGTCTTAACGTGAAAAGACGAATGGAACACAGCCCTAACACGCAGGAACAACCGCGGGCTCAGGAATCGCAATAGAATCGGAGATTATCGCTTTATTCGGCCACAAACGCTATCTTCTCACTGAAACGTCCGGTTCTCATTCACGAACGCTTAAATCGCGTGTCATCAGGTGAAAAGACGAAGGGAATACAGTCCTAACACGCAGGAACAACCGCGGGCTCAGGAATCGCAATAGAATCGGAGATTATCGCTTTATTAGGTCACAAACGCAATCTCCTCACTGAAACGTCCGATTCTCATCCAGGAACGCCTAAATCTCGTGTCTTGACGTGAAAAGACGAATCGAACACAGTTCTAACACGCAGGAACAACCGCGGAATCAGGAATCGCAATAGAATCGGAGATTATCGCTTTATTCGGCCACAAACGCTATCTTCTCACTGAAACGTCCGGTTCTCATTCACGAACGCTTAAATCGCGTGTCATCAGGTGAAAAGACGAAGGGAATACAGTCCTAACACGCAGGAACAACCGCGGGCTCAGGAATCGCAATAGAATCGGAGATTATCGCTTTATTAGGTCACAAACGCAATCTCCTCACTGAAACGTCCGATTCTCATTCAGGAACGCTTAAATCTCGTGTCTTGACGTGAAAAGACGAATCGAACACAGTCCTAACACGCAGGAGCAACCGCGGGCTCAGGATTCGCAATAGAATCGGAGTTTAACGCTTTATTCGGCCCCCAACGCTATCTTCTCACTGAAACGTCCGGTTCTCATTCACGAACGCTTAAATCGCGTGTCATCAGGTGAAAAGACGAAGGGAATACAGTCCTAACACGCAGGAACAACCGCGGGCTCAGGAATCGCAATAGAATCGGAGATTATCGCTTTATTAGGTCACAAACGCAATCTCCTCACTGAAACGTCCGATTCTCATTCAGGAACGCTTAAATCTCGTGTTTTTACTGTAAAGACGAACGGAACACAGTCCTAACACGCAGGAACAACCGCGGGCTCAGGAATCGCAATAGATTCGGAGTTTATCGCTTTATTCGGCCCCAAACGCTATCTTCTCACTGAAACTTCCGATTCTCATTCACGAACGCTTAAATCGCGTGTCTTAACGTGAAAAGACGAATGGAACACAGCCCTAACACGCAGGAACAACCGCGGCCTCAGGAATCGCAATAGAATCGGAGTTTATCGCTTTGTGCGGCCTCAAACGCTATCTTCTCACTGAAACGTCCGATTCTCATTCACGAACGCTTAAATCGCGTGTCTTGACGTGAAAAGACGAATCGAACACAGTCCTAACACGCAGGAACAACCGCGGGCTCAGGAATCGCAATAGAATCGGAGTTTATCGCTTTATTCGGCCCCGAACGCTATCTTCTCAATGAAACGTCCGGTTCTCATTCACGAACGCTTAAATCGCGTGTCATCAGGCGAAAAGACGAAGGGAATACAGTCCTAACACGCAGGAACAACCGCGGGCTCAGGAATCGCAATAGAATCGGAGATTATCGCTTTATTAGGTCACAAACGCAATCTCCTCACTGAAACGTCCGATTCTCATTCAGGAACGCCTAAATCTCGTGTTTTGACTGTAAAGACGAACGGAACACAGTCCTAACACGCAGGAACAACCGCGGGCTCAGGAATCGCAATAGAATCGGAGTTTATCGCTTTATTCGGCCCCAAACGCTATCTTCTCACTGAAACTTCCGATTCTCATTCACGAACGCTTAAATCGCGTGTCTTAACGTGAAAAGACGAATGGAACACAGCCCTAACACGCAGGAACAACCGCGGCCTCAGGAATCGCAATAGAATCGGAGTTTATCGCTTTGTGCGGCCTCAAACGCTATCTTCTCACTGAAACGTCCGATTCTCATTCACGAACGCTTAAATCGCGTGTCTTGACGTGAAAAGACGAATCGAACACAGTCCTAACACGCAGGAGCAACCGCGGGCTCAGGAATCGCAATAGAATCGGAGTTTATCGCTTTATTCGGCCCCGAACGCTATCTTCTCAATGAAACGTCCGGTTCTCATTCACGAACGCTTAAATCGCGTGTCATCAGGCGAAAAGACGAAGGGAATACAGTCCTAACACGCAGGAACAACCGCGGGCTCAGGAATCGCAATAGAATCGGAGATTATCGCTTTATTAGGTCACAAACGCAATCTCCTCACTGAAACGTCCGGTTCCCATTCACGAACGATTAAATCGCGTGTCATCAGGCGAAAAGACGAAGGGAATACAGTCCTAACACGCAGGAACAACCGCGGGCTCAGGAATCGCAATAGAATCGGAGATTATCGCTTTATTAGGTCACAAACGCAATCTCCTCACTGAAACGTCCGATTCTCATTCAGGAACGCTTAAATCTCGTGTTTTTACTGTAAAGACGAACGGAACACAGTCCTAACACGCAGGAACAACCGCGGGCTCAGGAATCGCAATAGAATCGGAGTTTATCGCTTTATTCGGCCTCAAACGCTATCTTCTCACGGAAACGTCCGATTCTCATTCACGAACGCTTAAATCGCGTGTCTTGACGTGAAAAGACGAATCGAACACAGTCCTAACACGCAGGAACAACCGCGGGCTCAGGAATCGCAATAGAATCGGAGATTATCGCTTTATTCGGCCACAAACTCTATCTTCTCACTGAAACGTCCGATTCTCATTCGCGAACGCTCAAATCGCGTGGTTTGATGTGAAAAGACGAACGGAACACAGTCCTAACACGCAGGAACAACCGCGGGCTCAGGAATCGCAATAGAATCGGAGTTTATCGCTTTATTCGGCCCCGAACGCTATCTTCTCAATGAAACGTCCGGTTCTCATTCACGAACGCTTAAATCGCGTGTCATCAGGCGAAAAGACGAAGGGAATACAGTCCTAACACGCAGGAACAACCGCGGGCTCAGGAATCGCAATAGAATCGGAGATTATCGCTTTATTAGGTCACAAACGCAATCTCCTCACTGAAACGTCCGATTCTCATTCAGGAACGCTTAAATCTCGTGTTTTGACTGTAAAGACGAACGGAACACAGTCCTAACACGCAGGAACAACCGCGGGCTCAGGAATCGCAATAGAATCGGAGTTTATTGCTTTACTCGGCCCCAAACGCTATCTTCTCACTGAAACGTCCGATTCTCATTCGCGAACGCTTAAATCGCGTGTCTTGACGTGAAAAGACGAAGGGAACACAGCCCTAACACGCAGGAACAACCGCGGCCTCAGGAATCGCAATAGAATCGGAGTTTATCGCTTTATTCGGCCCCGAACGCTATCTTCTCAATGAAACGTCCGGTTCTCATTCACGAACGCTTAAATCGCGTGTCATCAGGCGAAAAGACGAAGGGAATACAGTCCTAACACGCAGGAACAACCGCGGGCTCAGGAATCGCAATAGAATCGGAGATTATCGCTTTATTAGGTCACAAACGCAATCTCCTCACTGAAACGTCCGATTCTCATTCAGGAACGCTTAAATCTCGTGTTTTTACTGTAAAGACGAACGGAACACAGTCCTAACACGCAGGAACAACCGCGGGCTCAGGAATCGCAATAGAATCGGAGTTTATCGCTTTATTCGGCCTCAAACGCTATCTTCTCACGGAAACGTCCGATTCTCATTCACGAACGCTTAAATCGCGTGTCTTGACGTGAAAAGACGAATCGAACACAGTCCTAACACGCAGGAACAACCGCGGGCTCAGGAATCGCAATAGAATCGGAGATTATCGCTTTATTCGGCCACAAACGCTATCTTCTCACTGAAACGTCCGATTCTCATTCACGAACGCTTAAATCGCGTGTCTCGACGTGGAAAGACGAATGGAACACAGTCGTAACACGCAGGAACAACCGCGGGCTCAGGAATCGCAATAGAATCGGAGATTATCGCTTTATTAGGTCACAAACGCAATCTCCTCACTGAAACGTCCGATTCTCATTCAGGAACGCTTAAATCTCGTGTTTTGACTGTAAAGACGAACGGAACACAGTCCTAACACGCAGGAACAACCGCGGGCTCAGGAATCGCAATAGAATCGGAGTTTATCGCTTTATTCGGCCCCAAACGCTATCTTCTCACTGAAACGTCCGATTCTCATTCGCGAACGCTTAAATCGCGTGTTTTGACGTGAAAAGACGAACGGAACACAGTCCTAACACGCAGGAACAACCGCGGGCTCAGGAATCGCAATAGAATCGGAGATTATCGCTTTATTCGGCCACAAACGCTATCTTCTCACTGGAACGTCCGATTCTCATTCACGAACGCTTAAATCGCGTGTTTTGACGTGAAAAGACGAACGGAACACAGTCCTAACACGCAGGAACAACCGCGGGCTCAGGAATCGCAATAGAATCAGAGTTTATCGCTTTATTCGGCCCCCAACGCTATCTTCTCACTGAAACGTCCGGTTCTCATTCACGAACGCTTAAATCGCGTGTCATCAGGTGGAAAGACGAAGGGAATACAGTCCTAACACGCAGGAACAACCGCGGGCTAAGGAATCGCAATAGAATCGGAGTTTATCGCTTTACTCGGCCTCAAACGCTATCTTCTCACGGAAACGTCCGATTCTCATTCACGAACGCTTAAATCGCGTGTCTTGACGTGAAAAGACGAATCGAACACAGTCCTAACACGCAGGAGCAACCGCGGGCTCAGGATTCGCAATAGAATCGGAGTTTAACGCTTTATTCGGCCCCCAACGCTATCTTCTCACTGAAACGTCCGGTTCTCATTCACGAACGCTTAAATCGCGTGTCATCAGCTGAAAAGACGAAGGGAATACAGTCCTAACACGCAGGAACAACCGCGGGCTCAGGAATCGCAATAGAATCGGAGATTATCGCTTTATTAGGTCACAAACGCAATCTCCTCACTGAAACGTCCGATTCTCATTCAGGAACGCTTAAATCTCGTGTTTTTACTGTAAAGACGAACGGAACACAGTCCTAACACGCAGGAACAACCGCGGGCTCAGGAATCGCAATAGATTCGGAGTTTATCGCTTTATTCGGCCCCAAACGCTATCTTCTCACTGAAACTTCCGATTCTCATTCACGAACGCTTAAATCGCGTGTCTTAACGTGAAAAGACGAATGGAACACAGCCCTAACACGCAGGAACAACCGCGGGCTCAGGAATCGCAATAGAATCGGAGTTTATTGCTTTACTCGGCCCCAAACGCTATCTTCTCACTGAAACGTCCGATTCTCATTCGCGAACGCTTAAATCGCGTGTCTTGACGTGAAAAGACGAAGGGAACACAGCCCTAACACGCAGGAACAACCGCGGCCTCAGGAATCGCAATAGAATCGGAGTTTATCGCTTTATTCGGCCCCGAACGCTATCTTCTCAATGAAACGTCCGGTTCTCATTCACGAACGCTTAAATCGCGTGTCATCAGGCGAAAAGACGAAGGGAATACAGTCCTAACACGCAGGAACAACCGCGGGCTCAGGAATCGCAATAGAATCGGAGATTATCGCTTTATTAGGTCACAAACGCAATCTCCTCACTGAAACGTCCGATTCTCATTCAGGAACGCTTAAATCTCGTGTTTTTACTGTAAAGACGAACGGAACACAGTCCTAACACGCAGGAACAACCGCGGGCTCAGGAATCGCAATAGAATCGGAGTTTATCGCTTTATTCGGCCTCAAACGCTATCTTCTCACGGAAACGTCCGGTTCTCATTCACGAACGCTTAAATCGCGTGTCTTGACGTGAAAAGACGAATCGAACACAGTCCTAACACGCAGGAACAACCGCGGGCTCAGGAATCGCAATAGAATCGGAGATTATCGCTTTATTCGGCCACAAACGCTATCTTCTCACTGAAACGTCCGATTCTCATTCACGAACGCTTAAATCGCGTGTCTCGACGTGGAAAGACGAATGGAACACAGTCGTAACACGCAGGAACAACCGCGGGCTCAGGAATCGCAATAGAATCGGAGATTATCGCTTTATTAGGTCACAAACGCAATCTCCTCACTGAAACGTCCGATTCTCATTCAGGAACGCTTAAATCTCGTGTTTTGACTGTAAAGACGAACGGAACACAGTCCTAACACGCAGGAACAACCGCGGGCTCAGGAATCGCAATAGAATCGGAGTTTATCGCTTTATTCGGCCCCCAACGCTATCTTCTCACTGAAACGTCCGGTTCTCATTCACGAACGCTTAAATCGCGTGTCATCAGGTGAAAAGACGAAGGGAATACAGTCCTAACACGCAGGAACAACCGCGGGCTAAGGAATCGCAATAGAATCGGAGTTTATTGCTTTACTCGGCCCCAAACGCTATCTTCTCACTGAAACGTCCGATTCTCATTCGCGAACGCTTAAATCGCGTGTCTTGACGTGAAAAGACGAAGGGAACACAGCCCTAACACGCAGGAACAACCGCGGCCTCAGGAATCGCAATAGAATCGGAGTTTATCGCTTTATTCGGCCCCGAACGCTATCTTCTCAATGAAACGTCCGGTTCTCATTCACGAACGCTTAAATCGCGTGTCATCAGGCGAAAAGACGAAGGGAATACAGTCCTAACACGCAGGAACAACCGCGGGCTCAGGAATCGCAATAGAATCGGAGATTATCGCTTTATTAGGTCACAAACGCAATCTCCTCACTGAAACGTCCGATTCTCATTCAGGAACGCTTAAATCTCGTGTTTTGACTGTAAAGACGAACGGAACACAGTCCTAACACGCAGGAACAACCGCGGGCTCAGGAATCGCAATAGAATCGGAGTTTATTGCTTTACTCGGCCCCAAACGCTATCTTCTCACTGAAACGTCCGATTCTCATTCGCGAACGCTTAAATCGCGTGTCTTGACGTGAAAAGACGAAGGGAACACAGCCCTAACACGCAGGAACAACCGCGGCCTCAGGAATCGCAATAGAATCGGAGTTTATCGCTTTATTCGGCCCCGAACGCTATCTTCTCAATGAAACGTCCGGTTCTCATTCACGAACGCTTAAATCGCGTGTCATCAGGCGAAAAGACGAAGGGAATACAGTCCTAACACGCAGGAACAACCGCGGGCTCAGGAATCGCAATAGAATCGGAGATTATCGCTTTATTAGGTCACAAACGCAATCTCCTCACTGAAACGTCCGATTCTCATTCAGGAACGCTTAAATCTCGTGTTTTGACTGTAAAGACGAACGGAACACAGTCCTAACACGCAGGAACAACCGCGGGCTCAGGAATCGCAATAGAATCGGAGTTTATCGCTTTATTCGGCCCCCAACGCTATCTTCTCACTGAAACGTCCGGTTCTCATTCACGAACGCTTAAATCGCGTGTCATCAGGTGAAAAGACGAAGGGAATACAGTCCTAACACGCAGGAACAACCGCGGGCTAAGGAATCGCAATAGAATCGGAGTTTATTGCTTTATTCGGCCCCAAACGCTATCTTCTCACTGAAACGTCCGATTCTCATTCGCGAACGCTTAAATCGCGTGTTTTGACGTGAAAAGACGAACGGAACACAGTCCTAACACGCAGGAACAACCGCGGGCTCAGGAATCGCAATAGAATCGGAGATTATCGCTTTATTCGGCCACAAACGCTATCTTCTCACTGGAACGTCCGATTCTCATTCACGAACGCTTAAATCGCGTGTTTTGACGTGAAAAGACGAACGGAACACAGTCCTAACACGCAGGAACAACCGCGGGCTCAGGAATCGCAATAGAATCAGAGTTTATCGCTTTATTCGGCCCCCAACGCTATCTTCTCACTGAAACGTCCGGTTCTCATTCACGAACGCTTAAATCGCGTGTCATCAGGTGGAAAGACGAAGGGAATACAGTCCTAACACGCAGGAACAACCGCGGGCTAAGGAATCGCAATAGAATCGGAGTTTATCGCTTTATTCGGCCTCAAACGCTATCTTCTCACGGAAACGTCCGATTCTCATTCACGAACGCTTAAATCGCGTGTCTTGACGTGAAAAGACGAATCGAACACAGTCCTAACACGCAGGAGCAACCGCGGGCTCAGGATTCGCAATAGAATCGGAGTTTAACGCTTTATTCGGCCCCCAACGCTATCTTCTCACTGAAACGTCCGGTTCTCATTCACGAACGCTTAAATCGCGTGTCATCAGGTGAAAAGACGAAGGGAATACAGTCCTAACACGCAGGAACAACCGCGGGCTCAGGAATCGCAATAGAATCGGAGATTATCGCTTTATTAGGTCACAAACGCAATCTCCTCACTGAAACGTCCGATTCTCATTCAGGAACGCTTAAATCTCGTGTTTTTACTGTAAAGACGAACGGAACACAGTCCTAACACGCAGGAACAACCGCGGGCTCAGGAATCGCAATAGATTCGGAGTTTATCGCTTTATTCGGCCCCAAACGCTATCTTCTCAATGAAACGTCCGGTTCTCATTCACGAACGCTTAAATCGCGTGTCATCAGGCGAAAAGACGAAGGGAATACAGTCCTAACACGCAGGAACAACCGCGGGCTCAGGAATCGCAATAGAATCGGAGATTATCGCTTTATTAGGTCACAAACGCAATCTCCTCACTGAAACGTCCGATTCTCATTCAGGAACGCCTAAATCTCGTGTTTTGACTGTAAAGACGAACGGAACACAGTCCTAACACGCAGGAACAACCGCGGGCTCAGGAATCGCAATAGAATCGGAGTTTATCGCTTTATTCGGCCCCAAACGCTATCTTCTCACTGAAACTTCCGATTCTCATTCACGAACGCTTAAACCGCGTGTCTTGACGTGAAAAGACGAATCGAACACAGTCCTAACACGCAGGAACAACCGCGGGCTCAGGAATCGCAATAGAATCGGAGATTATCGCTTTATTCGGCCACAAACGCTATCTTCTCACTGAAACGTCCGATTCTCATTCACGAACGCTTAAATCGCGTGTCTCGACGTGGAAAGACGAATGGAACACAGTCGTAACACGCAGGAACAACCGCGGGCTCAGGAATCGCAATAGAATCGGAGATTATCGCTTTATTAGGTCACAAACGCAATCTCCTCACTGAAACGTCCGATTCTCATTCAGGAACGCTTAAATCTCGTGTTTTGACTGTAAAGACGAACGGAACACAGTCCTAACACGCAGGAACAACCGCGGGCTCAGGAATCGCAATAGAATCGGAGTTTATCGCTTTATTCGGCCCCAAACGCTATCTTCTCACTGAAACGTCCGATTCTCATTCGCGAACGCTTAAATCGCGTGTTTTGACGTGAAAAGACGAACGGAACACAGTCCTAACACGCAGGAACAACCGCGGGCTCAGGAATCGCAATAGAATCGGAGATTATCGCTTTATTCGGCCACAAACGCTATCTTCTCACTGGAACGTCCGATTCTCATTCACGAACGCTTAAATCGCGTGTTTTGACGTGAAAAGACGAACGGAACACAGTCCTAACACGCAGGAACAACCGCGGGCTCAGGAATCGCAATAGAATCAGAGTTTATCGCTTTATTCGGCCCCCAACGCTATCTTCTCACTGAAACGTCCGGTTCTCATTCACGAACGCTTAAATCGCGTGTCATCAGGTGGAAAGACGAAGGGAATACAGTCCTAACACGCAGGAACAACCGCGGGCTAAGGAATCGCAATAGAATCGGAGTTTATCGCTTTATTCGGCCTCAAACGCTATCTTCTCACGGAAACGTCCGATTCTCATTCACGAACGCTTAAATCGCGTGTCTTGACGTGAAAAGACGAATCGAACACAGTCCTAACACGCAGGAGCAACCGCGGGCTCAGGATTCGCAATAGAATCGGAGTTTAACGCTTTATTCGGCCCCCAACGCTATCTTCTCACTGAAACGTCCGGTTCTCATTCACGAACGCTTAAATCGCGTGTCATCAGGTGAAAAGACGAAGGGAATACAGTCCTAACACGCAGGAACAACCGCGGGCTCAGGAATCGCAATAGAATCGGAGATTATCGCTTTATTAGGTCACAAACGCAATCTCCTCACTGAAACGTCCGATTCTCATTCAGGAACGCTTAAATCTCGTGTTTTGACTGTAAAGACGAACGGAACACAGTCCTAACACGCAGGAACAACCGCGGGCTCAGGAATCGCAATAGATTCGGAGTTTATCGCTTTATTCGGCCCCAAACGCTATCTTCTCACTGAAACTTCCGATTCTCATTCACGAACGCTTAAATCGCGTGTCTTAACGTGAAAAGACGAATGGAACACAGCCCTAACACGCAGGAACAACCGCGGGCTCAGGAATCGCAATAGAATCGGAGTTTATTGCTTTACTCGGCCCCAAACGCTATCTTCTCACTGAAACGTCCGATTCTCATTCGCGAACGCTTAAATCGCGTGTCTTGACGTGAAAAGACGAAGGGAACACAGCCCTAACACGCAGGAACAACCGCGGCCTCAGGAATCGCAATAGAATCGGAGTTTATCGCTTTATTCGGCCCCGAACGCTATCTTCTCAATGAAACGTCCGGTTCTCATTCACGAACGCTTAAATCGCGTGTCATCAGGCGAAAAGACGAAGGGAATACAGTCCTAACACGCAGGAACAACCGCGGGCTCAGGAATCGCAATAGAATCGGAGATTATCGCTTTATTAGGTCACAAACGCAATCTCCTCACTGAAACGTCCGATTCTCATTCAGGAACGCTTAAATCTCGTGTTTTTACTGTAAAGACGAACGGAACACAGTCCTAACACGCAGGAACAACCGCGGGCTCAGGAATCGCAATAGAATCGGAGTTTATCGCTTTATTCGGCCTCAAACGCTATCTTCTCACGGAAACGTCCGGTTCTCATTCACGAACGCTTAAATCGCGTGTCTTGACGTGAAAAGACGAATCGAACACAGTCCTAACACGCAGGAACAACCGCGGGCTCAGGAATCGCAATAGAATCGGAGATTATCGCTTTATTCGGCCACAAACGCTATCTTCTCACTGAAACGTCCGATTCTCATTCACGAACGCTTAAATCGCGTGTCTCGACGTGGAAAGACGAATGGAACACAGTCGTAACACGCAGGAACAACCGCGGGCTCAGGAATCGCAATAGAATCGGAGATTATCGCTTTATTAGGTCACAAACGCAATCTCCTCACTGAAACGTCCGATTCTCATTCAGGAACGCTTAAATCTCGTGTTTTGACTGTAAAGACGAACGGAACACAGTCCTAACACGCAGGAACAACCGCGGGCTCAGGAATCGCAATAGAATCGGAGTTTATCGCTTTATTCGGCCCCCAACGCTATCTTCTCACTGAAACGTCCGGTTCTCATTCACGAACGCTTAAATCGCGTGTCATCAGGTGAAAAGACGAAGGGAATACAGTCCTAACACGCAGGAACAACCGCGGGCTAAGGAATCGCAATAGAATCGGAGTTTATTGCTTTACTCGGCCCCAAACGCTATCTTCTCACTGAAACGTCCGATTCTCATTCGCGAACGCTTAAATCGCGTGTCTTGACGTGAAAAGACGAAGGGAACACAGCCCTAACACGCAGGAACAACCGCGGCCTCAGGAATCGCAATAGAATCGGAGTTTATCGCTTTATTCGGCCCCGAACGCTATCTTCTCAATGAAACGTCCGGTTCTCATTCACGAACGCTTAAATCGCGTGTCATCAGGCGAAAAGACGAAGGGAATACAGTCCTAACACGCAGGAACAACCGCGGGCTCAGGAATCGCAATAGAATCGGAGATTATCGCTTTATTAGGTCACAAACGCAATCTCCTCACTGAAACGTCCGATTCTCATTCAGGAACGCTTAAATCTCGTGTTTTGACTGTAAAGACGAACGGAACACAGTCCTAACACGCAGGAACAACCGCGGGCTCAGGAATCGCAATAGAATCGGAGTTTATTGCTTTACTCGGCCCCAAACGCTATCTTCTCACTGAAACGTCCGATTCTCATTCGCGAACGCTTAAATCGCGTGTCTTGACGTGAAAAGACGAATGGAACACAGCCCTAACACGCAGGAACAACCGCGGCCTCAGGAATCGCAATAGAATCGGAGTTTATCGCTTTATTCGGCCCCGAACGCTATCTTCTCAATGAAACGTCCGGTTCTCATTCACGAACGCTTAAATCGCGTGTCATCAGGCGAAAAGACGAAGGGAATACAGTCCTAACACGCAGGAACAACCGCGGGCTCAGGAATCGCAATAGAATCGGAGATTATCGCTTTATTAGGTCACAAACGCAATCTCCTCACTGAAACGTCCGATTCTCATTCAGGAACGCTTAAATCTCGTGTTTTGACTGTAAAGACGAACGGAACACAGTCCTAACACGCAGGAACAACCGCGGGCTCAGGAATCGCAATAGAATCGGAGTTTATCGCTTTATTCGGCCCCCAACGCTATCTTCTCACTGAAACGTCCGGTTCTCATTCACGAACGCTTAAATCGCGTGTCATCAGGTGAAAAGACGAAGGGAATACAGTCCTAACACGCAGGAACAACCGCGGGCTAAGGAATCGCAATAGAATCGGAGTTTATTGCTTTATTCGGCCCCAAACGCTATCTTCTCACTGAAACGTCCGATTCTCATTCGCGAACGCTTAAATCGCGTGTTTTGACGTGAAAAGACGAACGGAACACAGTCCTAACACGCAGGAACAACCGCGGGCTCAGGAATCGCAATAGAATCGGAGATTATCGCTTTATTCGGCCACAAACGCTATCTTCTCACTGGAACGTCCGATTCTCATTCACGAACGCTTAAATCGCGTGTTTTGACGTGAAAAGACGAGCGGAACACAGTCCTAACACGCAGGAACAACCGCGGGCTCAGGAATCGCAATAGAATCAGAGTTTATCGCTTTATTCGGCCCCCAACGCTATCTTCTCACTGAAACGTCCGGTTCTCATTCACGAACGCTTAAATCGCGTGTCATCAGGTGGAAAGACGAAGGGAATACAGTCCTAACACGCAGGAACAACCGCGGGCTAAGGAATCGCAATAGAATCGGAGTTTATCGCTTTATTCGGCCTCAAACGCTATCTTCTCACGGAAACGTCCGATTCTCATTCACGAACGCTTAAATCGCGTGTCTTGACGTGAAAAGACGAATCGAACACAGTCCTAACACGCAGGAGCAACCGCGGGCTCAGGATTCGCAATAGAATCGGAGTTTAACGCTTTATTCGGCCCCCAACGCTATCTTCTCACTGAAACGTCCGGTTCTCATTCACGAACGCTTAAATCGCGTGTCATCAGGTGAAAAGACGAAGGGAATACAGTCCTAACACGCAGGAACAACCGCGGGCTCAGGAATCGCAATAGAATCGGAGATTATCGCTTTATTAGGTCACAAACGCAATCTCCTCACTGAAACGTCCGATTCTCATTCAGGAACGCTTAAATCTCGTGTTTTTACTGTAAAGACGAACGGAACACAGTCCTAACACGCAGGAACAACCGCGGGCTCAGGAATCGCAATAGATTCGGAGTTTATCGCTTTATTCGGCCCCAAACGCTATCTTCTCAATGAAACGTCCGGTTCTCATTCACGAACGCTTAAATCGCGTGTCATCAGGCGAAAAGACGAAGGGAATACAGTCCTAACACGCAGGAACAACCGCGGGCTCAGGAATCGCAATAGAATCGGAGATTATCGCTTTATTAGGTCACAAACGCAATCTCCTCACTGAAACGTCCGGTTCTCATTCACGAACGCTTAAATCGCGTGTTTTGACGTGAAAAGACGAGCGG
The DNA here is from genome assembly GCA_963989405.1 of Trypoxylon attenuatum. Lineage (NCBI taxonomy): Eukaryota > Metazoa > Arthropoda > Insecta > Hymenoptera > Crabronidae > Trypoxylon > Trypoxylon attenuatum. The sequence goes on along the minus strand of CAXDIT010000144.1, from coordinate 47,444 downwards.
AACACAGTCCTAACACGCAGGAACAACCGCGGGCTCAGGAATCGCAATAGAATCAGAGTTTATCGCTTTATTCGGCCCCCAACGCTATCTTCTCACTGAAACGTCCGGTTCTCATTCACGAACGCTTAAATCGCGTGTCATCAGGTGGAAAGACGAAGGGAATACAGTCCTAACACGCAGGAACAACCGCGGGCTAAGGAATCGCAATAGAATCGGAGTTTATCGCTTTATTCGGCCTCAAACGCTATCTTCTCACGGAAACGTCCGATTCTCATTCACGAACGCTTAAATCGCGTGTCTTGACGTGAAAAGACGAATCGAACACAGTCCTAACACGCAGGAGCAACCGCGGGCTCAGGATTCGCAATAGAATCGGAGTTTAACGCTTTATTCGGCCCCCAACGCTATCTTCTCACTGAAACGTCCGGTTCTCATTCACGAACGCTTAAATCGCGTGTCATCAGGTGAAAAGACGAAGGGAATACAGTCCTAACACGCAGGAACAACCGCGGGCTCAGGAATCGCAATAGAATCGGAGATTATCGCTTTATTAGGTCACAAACGCAATCTCCTCACTGAAACGTCCGATTCTCATTCAGGAACGCTTAAATCTCGTGTTTTTACTGTAAAGACGAACGGAACACAGTCCTAACACGCAGGAACAACCGCGGGCTCAGGAATCGCAATAGATTCGGAGTTTATCGCTTTATTCGGCCCCAAACGCTATCTTCTCAATGAAACGTCCGGTTCTCATTCACGAACGCTTAAATCGCGTGTCATCAGGCGAAAAGACGAAGGGAATACAGTCCTAACACGCAGGAACAACCGCGGGCTCAGGAATCGCAATAGAATCGGAGATTATCGCTTTATTAGGTCACAAACGCAATCTCCTCACTGAAACGTCCGATTCTCATTCAGGAACGCCTAAATCTCGTGTTTTGACTGTAAAGACGAACGGAACACAGTCCTAACACGCAGGAACAACCGCGGGCTCAGGAATCGCAATAGAATCGGAGTTTATCGCTTTATTCGGCCCCAAACGCTATCTTCTCACTGAAACTTCCGATTCTCATTCACGAACGCTTAAATCGCGTGTCTTAACGTGAAAAGACGAATGGAACACAGCCCTAACACGCAGGAACAACCGCGGCCTCAGGAATCGCAATAGAATCGGAGTTTATCGCTTTGTGCGGCCTCAAACGCTATCTTCTCACTGAAACGTCCGATTCTCATTCACGAACGCTTAAATCGCGTGTCTTGACGTGAAAAGACGAATCGAACACAGTCCTAACACGCAGGAACAACCGCGGGCTCAGGAATCGCAATAGAATCGGAGTTTATCGCTTTATTCGGCCCCGAACGCTATCTTCTCAATGAAACGTCCGGTTCTCATTCACGAACGCTTAAATCGCGTGTCATCAGGCGAAAAGACGAAGGGAATACAGTCCTAACACGCAGGAACAACCGCGGGCTCAGGAATCGCAATAGAATCGGAGATTATCGCTTTATTAGGTCACAAACGCAATCTCCTCACTGAAACGTCCGATTCTCATTCAGGAACGCCTAAATCTCGTGTTTTGACTGTAAAGACGAACGGAACACAGTCCTAACACGCAGGAACAACCGCGGGCTCAGGAATCGCAATAGAATCGGAGTTTATCGCTTTATTCGGCCCCAAACGCTATCTTCTCACTGAAACTTCCGATTCTCATTCACGAACGCTTAAATCGGGTGTCTTAACGTGAAAAGACGAATGGAACACAGCCCTAACACGCAGGAACAACCGCGGCCTCAGGAATCGCAATAGAATCGGAGTTTATCGCTTTGTGCGGCCTCAAACGCTATCTTCTCACTGAAACGTCCGATTCTCATTCACGAACGCTTAAATCGCGTGTCTTGACGTGAAAAGACGAATCGAACACAGTCCTAACACGCAGGAACAACCGCGGGCTCAGGAATCGCAATAGAATCGGAGTTTATCGCTTTATTCGGCCCCGAACGCTATCTTCTCAATGAAACGTCCGGTTCTCATTCACGAACGCTTAAATCGCGTGTCATCAGGCGAAAAGACGAAGGGAATACAGTCCTAACACGCAGGAACAACCGCGGGCTCAGGAATCGCAATAGAATCGGAGATTATCGCTTTATTAGGTCACAAACGCAATCTCCTCACTGAAACGTCCGGTTCTCATTCACGAACGCTTAAATCGCGTGTCATCAGGCGAAAAGACGAAGGGAATACAGTCCTAACACGCAGGAACAACCGCGGGCTCAGGAATCGCAATAGAATCGGAGATTATCGCTTTATTAGGTCACAAACGCAATCTCCTCACTGAAACGTCCGATTCTCATTCAGGAACGCTTAAATCTCGTGTTTTTACTGTAAAGACGAACGGAACACAGTCCTAACACGCAGGAACAACCGCGGGCTCAGGAATCGCAATAGAATCGGAGTTTATCGCTTTATTCGGCCTCAAACGCTATCTTCTCACGGAAACGTCCGATTCTCATTCACGAACGCTTAAATCGCGTGTCTTGACGTGAAAAGACGAATCGAACACAGTCCTAACACGCAGGAACAACCGCGGGCTCAGGAATCGCAATAGAATCGGAGATTATCGCTTTATTCGGCCACAAACGCTATCTTCTCACTGAAACGTCCGATTCTCATTCGCGAACGCTCAAATCGCGTGGTTTGATGTGAAAAGACGAACGGAACACAGTCCTAACACGCAGGAACAACCGCGGGCTCAGGAATCGCAATAGAATCGGAGTTTATCGCTTTATTCGGCCCCCAACGCTATCTTCTCACTGAAAACGTCCGGTTCTCATTCACGAACGCTTAAATCGCGTGTCATCAGGTGAAAAGACGAAGGGAATACAGTCCTAACACGCAGGAACAACCGCGGGCTCAGGAATCGCAATAGAATCGAAGATTATCGCTTTATTAGGTCACAAACGCAATCTCCTCACTGAAACGTCCGATTCTCATTCAGGAACGCTTAAATCTCATGTTTTTACTGTAAAGACGAACGGAACACAGTCCTAACACGCAGGAACAACCGCGGGCTCAGGAATCGCAATAGATTCGGAGTTTATCGCTTTATTCGGCCCCAAACGCTATCTTCTCACTGAAACTTCCGATTCTCATTCACGAACGCTTAAATCGCGTGTCTTAACGTGAAAAGACGAATGGAACACAGCCCTAACACGCAGGAACAACCGCGGCCTCAGGAATCGCAATAGAATCGGAGTTTATCGCTTTGTGCGGCCTCAAACGCTATCTTCTCACTGAAAACGTCCGATTCTCATTCACGAACGCTTAAATCGCGTGTCTTGACGTGAAAAGACGAATCGAACACAGTCCTAACACGCAGGAACAACCGCGGGCTCAGGAATCGCAATAGAATCGGAGTTTATCGCTTTATTCGGCCCCGAACGCTATCTTCTCAATGAAACGTCCGGTTCTCATTCACGAACGCTTAAATCGCGTGTCATCAGGCGAAAAGACGAAGGGAATACAGTCCTAACACGCAGGAACAACCGCGGGCTCAGGAATCGCAATAGAATCGGAGATTATCGCTTTATTAGGTCACAAACGCAATCTCCTCACTGAAACGTCCGATTCTCATTCAGGAACGCCTAAATCTCGTGTTTTGACTGTAAAGACGAACGGAACACAGTCCTAACACGCAGGAACAACCGCGGGCTCAGGAATCGCAATAGAATCGGAGTTTATCGCTTTATTCGGCCCCAAACGCTATCTTCTCACTGAAACTTCCGATTCTCATTCACGAACGCTTAAATCGCGTGTCTTAACGTGAAAAGACGAATGGAACACAGCCCTAACACGCAGGAACAACCGCGGCCTCAGGAATCGCAATAGAATCGGAGTTTATCGCTTTGTGCGGCCTCAAACGCTATCTTCTCACTGAAACGTCCGATTCTCATTCACGAACGCTTAAATCGCGTGTCTTGACGTGAAAAGACGAATCGAACACAGTCCTAACACGCAGGAACAACCGCGGGCTCAGGAATCGCAATAGAATCGGAGTTTATCGCTTTATTCGGCCCCGAACGCTATCTTCTCAATGAAACGTCCGGTTCTCATTCACGAACGCTTAAATCGCGTGTCATCAGGCGAAAAGACGAAGGGAATACAGTCCTAACACGCAGGAACAACCGCGGGCTCAGGAATGGCAATAGAATCGGAGATTATCGCTTTATTAGGTCACAAACGCAATCTCCTCACTGAAACGTCCGGTTCTCATTCACGAACGATTAAATCGCGTGTCATCAGGCGAAAAGACGAAGGGAATACAGTCCTAACACGCAGGAACAACCGCGGGCTCAGGAATCGCAATAGAATCGGAGATTATCGCTTTATTAGGTCACAAACGCAATCTCCTCACTGAAACGTCCGATTCTCATTCAGGAACGCTTAAATCTCATGTTTTTACTGTAAAGACGAACGGAACACAGTCCTAACACGCAGGAACAACCGCGGGCTCAGGAATCGCAATAGATTCGGAGTTTATCGCTTTATTCGGCCCCAAACGCTATCTTCTCACTGAAACTTCCGATTCTCATTCACGAACGCTTAAATCGCGTGTCTTAACGTGAAAAGACGAATGGAACACAGCCCTAACACGCAGGAACAACCGCGGCCTCAGGAATCGCAATAGAATCGGAGTTTATCGCTTTGTGCGGCCTCAAACGCTATCTTCTCACTGAAACGTCCGATTCTCATTCACGAACGCTTAAATCGCGTGTCTTGACGTGAAAAGACGAATCGAACACAGTCCTAACACGCAGGAACAACCGCGGGCTCAGGAATCGCAATAGAATCGGAGTTTATCGCTTTATTCGGCCCCGAACGCTATCTTCTCAATGAAACGTCCGGTTCTCATTCACGAACGCTTAAATCGCGTGTCATCAGGCGAAAAGACGAAGGGAATACAGTCCTAACACGCAGGAACAACCGCGGGCTCAGGAATCGCAATAGAATCGGAGATTATCGCTTTATTAGGTCACAAACGCAATCTCCTCACTGAAACGTCCGATTCTCATTCAGGAACGCCTAAATCTCGTGTTTTGACTGTAAAGACGAACGGAACACAGTCCTAACACGCAGGAACAACCGCGGGCTCAGGAATCGCAATAGAATCGGAGTTTATCGCTTTATTCGGCCCCAAACGCTATCTTCTCACTGAAACTTCCGATTCTCATTCACGAACGCTTAAATCGGGTGTCTTAACGTGAAAAGACGAATGGAACACAGCCCTAACACGCAGGAACAACCGCGGCCTCAGGAATCGCAATAGAATCGGAGTTTATCGCTTTGTGCGGCCTCAAACGCTATCTTCTCACTGAAACGTCCGATTCTCATTCACGAACGCTTAAATCGCGTGTCTTGACGTGAAAAGACGAATCGAACACAGTCCTAACACGCAGGAACAACCGCGGGCTCAGGAATCGCAATAGAATCGGAGTTTATCGCTTTATTCGGCCCCGAACGCTATCTTCTCAATGAAACGTCCGGTTCTCATTCACGAACGCTTAAATCGCGTGTCATCAGGCGAAAAGACGAAGGGAATACAGTCCTAACACGCAGGAACAACCGCGGGCTCAGGAATCGCAATAGAATCGGAGATTATCGCTTTATTAGGTCACAAACGCAATCTCCTCACTGAAACGTCCGGTTCTCATTCACGAACGCTTAAATCGCGTGTCATCAGGCGAAAAGACGAAGGGAATACAGTCCTAACACGCAGGAACAACCGCGGGCTCAGGAATCGCAATAGAATCGGAGATTATCGCTTTATTAGGTCACAAACGCAATCTCCTCACTGAAACGTCCGATTCTCATTCAGGAACGCTTAAATCTCGTGTTTTTACTGTAAAGACGAACGGAACACAGTCCTAACACGCAGGAACAACCGCGGGCTCAGGAATCGCAATAGAATCGGAGTTTATCGCTTTATTCGGCCTCAAACGCTATCTTCTCACGGAAACGTCCGATTCTCATTCACGAACGCTTAAATCGCGTGTCTTGACGTGAAAAGACGAATCGAACACAGTCCTAACACGCAGGAACAACCGCGGGCTCAGGAATCGCAATAGAATCGGAGATTATCGCTTTATTCGGCCACAAACGCTATCTTCTCACTGAAACGTCCGATTCTCATTCGCGAACGCTCAAATCGCGTGGTTTGATGTGAAAAGACGAACGGAACACAGTCCTAACACGCAGGAACAACCGCGGGCTCAGGAATCGCAATAGAATCGGAGTTTATCGCTTTATTCGGCCCCCAACGCTATCTTCTCACTGAAACGTCCGGTTCTCATTCACGAACGCTTAAATCGCGTGTCATCAGGTGAAAAGACGAAGGGAATACAGTCCTAACACGCAGGAACAACCGCGGGCTCAGGAATCGCAATAGAATCGAAGATTATCGCTTTATTAGGTCACAAACGCAATCTCCTCACTGAAACGTCCGATTCTCATTCAGGAACGCTTAAATCTCGTGTTTTGACTGTAAAGACGAACGGAACACAGTCCTAACACGCAGGAACAACCGCGGGCTCAGGAATCGCAATAGAATCGGAGTTTATTGCTTTATTCGGCCCCAAACGCTATCTTCTCACTGAAACGTCCGATTCTCATTCGCGAACGCTTAAATCGCGTGTCTTGGCGTGAAAAGACGAATGGAACACAGTCCTAACACGCAGGAACAACCGCGGGCTCAGGAATCGCAATAGAATCGGAGATTATCGCTTTATTAGGTCACAAACGCAATCTCCTCACTGAAACGTCCGATTCTCATTCAGGAACGCTTAAATCTCGTGTTTTGACTGTAAAGACGAACGGAACACAGTCCTAACACGCAGGAACAACCGCGGGCTCAGGAATCGCAATAGAATCGGAGTTTATTGCTTTACTCGGCCCCAAACGCTATCTTCTCACTGAAACGTCCGATTCTCATTCGCGAACGCTTAAATCGCGTGTCTTGACGTGAAAAGACGAAGGGAACACAGCCCTAACACGCAGGAACAACCGCGGCCTCAGGAATCGCAATAGAATCGGAGTTTATCGCTTTATTCGGCCCCAAACGCTATCTTCTCACTGAAACGTCCGATTCTCATTCGCGAACGCTTAAATCGCGTGTCTTGACGTGAAAAGACGAATGGAACACAGTCCTAACACGCAGGAACAACCGCGGGCTCAGGAATCGCAATAGAATCGGAGATTATCGCTTTATTAGGTCACAAACGCAATCTCCTCACTGAAACGTCCGATTCTCATTCAGGAACGCTTAAATCTTGTGTTTTGACTGTAAAGACGAACGGAACACAGTCCTAACACGCAGGAACAACCGCGGCCTCAGGAGTCGCAACAGAATCGGCGATTATCGCTTTATTAGGCCACAAACGCAATCTCCTCGCTGAAACGTCTGATTCTCATTCAGGAACGCTTAAATCTCATGTTTTGACATGTAAAGACGAACGGAACACAGTCCTAACACGCAGGAACGACCGCGGCCTCAGGAATCGCAATACAATCGGAGTTTATCGCTTTATTCGGCCCCAAACGCTCTCTTCTCACTGAAACCTCCGATTCTCATTCACAAACGCTTAAATCGCGTGTCTTGACGTGAAAAGACGAATGGAACACAGCCCTAACACGCAGGAACAACCGCGGCCTCAGGAATCGCAATGGAATCGGAGATTATCGCTTTATTCGGCCACAAACGCTATCTTCTCACTGAAACGTTCAATTCTCATTCACGAACGCTTAAATCGCCTGATTTGACGTGAAAAGACGAACGGAACACAGGCCTAACACGCAGGAACAACCGCGGGCTCAGGAATCGCAATAGAATCGGAGTTTATCGCTTTATTGGGCCCCGAACGCTATCTTCTCAATGAAACGTCCGGTTCTCATTCACGAACGCTTAAATCGCGTGTCATCAGGCGAAAAGACGAAGGGAATACAGTCCTAACACGCAGGAACAACCGCGGGCTCAGGAATCGCAATAGAATCGGAGATTATCGCTTTATTAGGTCACAAACGCAATCTCCTCACTGAAACGTCCGATTCTCATTCAGGAACGCCTAAATCTCGTGTTTTGACTGTAAAGACGAACGGAACACAGTCCTAATACGCAGGAACAACCGCGGGCTCAGGAATCGCAATAGAATCGGAGTTTATCGCTTTATTCGGCCCCAAACGCTATCTTCTCACTGAAACTTCCGATTCTCATTCACGAACGCTTAAATCGCGTGTCTTAACGTGAAAAGACGAATGGAACACAGCCCTAACACGCAGGAACAACCGCGGCCTCAGGAATCGCAATAGAATCGGAGTTTATCGCTTTGTGCGGCCTCAAACGCTATCTTCTCACTGAAACGTCCGATTCTCATTCACGAACGCTTAAATCGCGTGTCTTGACGTGAAAAGACGAATCGAACACAGTCCTAACACGCAGGAACAACCGCGGGCTCAGGAATCGCAATAGAATCGGAGATTATCGCTTTATTCGGCCACAAACGCTATCTTCTCACTGAAACGTCCGATTCTCATTCACGAACGCTTAAATCGCGTGTCTTGACGTGAAAAGACGAATCGAACACAGTCCTAACACGCAGGAACAACCGCGGGCTCAGGAATCGCAATAGAATCGGAGATTATCGCTTTATTCGGCCACAAACGCTATCTTCTCACTGAAACGTCCGATTCTCATTCGCGAACGCTCAAATCGCGTGGTTTGATGTGAAAGACGAACGGAACACAGTCCTAACACGCAGGAACAACCGCGGGCTCAGGAATCGCAATAGAATCGGAGTTTATCGCTTTATTCGGCCCCCAACGCTATCTTCTCACTGAAACGTCCGGTTCTCATTCACGAACGCTTAAATCGCGTGTCATCAGGTGAAAAGACGAAGGGAATACAGTCCTAACACGCAGGAACAACCGCGGGCTCAGGAATCGCAATAGAATCGAAGATTATCGCTTTATTAGGTCACAAACGCAATCTCCTCACTGAAACGTCCGATTCTCATTCAGGAACGCTTAAATCTCGTGTTTTGACTGTAAAGACGAACGGAACACAGTCCTAACACGCAGGAACAACCGCGGGCTCAGGAATCGCAATAGAATCGGAGTTTATTGCTTTATTCGGCCCCAAACGCTATCTTCTCACTGAAACGTCCGATTCTCATTCGCGAACGCTTAAATCGCGTGTCTTGGCGTGAAAAGACGAATGGAACACAGTCCTAACACGCAGGAACAACCGCGGGCTCAGGAATCGCAATAGAATCGGAGATTATCGCTTTATTAGGTCACAAACGCAATCTCCTCACTGAAACGTCCGATTCTCATTCAGGAACGCTTAAATCTCGTGTTTTGACTGTAAAGACGAACGGAACACAGTCCTAACACGCAGGAACAACCGCGGGCTCAGGAATCGCAATAGAATCGGAGTTTATTGCTTTACTCGGCCCCAAACGCTATCTTCTCACTGAAACGTCCGATTCTCATTCGCGAACGCTTAAATCGCGTGTCTTGACGTGAAAAGACGAAGGGAACACAGACCTAACACGCAGGAACGACCGCGGCCTCAGGAATCGCAATAGAATCGGAGTTTATCGCTTTATTCGGCCCCAAACGCTATCTTCTCCCTGAAACGTCCGATTCTCATTCGCGAACGCTTAAATCGCGTGTCTTGACGTGAAAAGACGAATGGAACACAGTCCTAACACGCAGGAACAACCGCGGGCTCAGGAATCGCAATAGAATCGGAGATTATCGCTTTATTAGGTCACAAACGCAATCTCCTCACTGAAACGTCCGATTCTCATTCAGGAACGCTTAAATCTTGTGTTTTGACTGTAAAGACGAACGGAACACAGTCCTAACACGCAGGAACAACCGCGGGCTCAGGAGTCGCAACAGAATCGGCGATTATCGCTTTATTAGGCCACAAACGCAATCTCCTCGCTGAAACGTCTGATTCTCATTCAGGAACGCTTAAATCTCATGTTTTGACGTGTAAAGACGAACGGAACACAGTCCTAACACGCAGGAACGACCGCGGCCTCAGGAATCGCAATACAATCGGAGTTTATCGCTTTATTCGGCCCCAAACGCTCTCTTCTCACTGAAACCTCCGATTCTCATTCACAAACGCTTAAATCGCGTGTCTTGACGTGAAAAGACGAATGGAACACAGCCCTAACACGCAGGAACAACCGCGGCCTCAGGAATCGCAATGGAATCGGAGATTATCGCTTTATTCGGCCACAAACGCTATCTTCTCACTGAAACGTCCAATTCTCATTCACGAACGCTTAAATCGCCTGATTTGACGTGAAAAGACGAACGGAACACAGGCCTAACACGCAGGAACAACCGCGGGCTCAGGAATCGCAATAGAATCGGAGTTTATCGCTTTATTGGGCCCCGAACGCTATCTTCTCAATGAAACGTCCGGTTCTCATTCACGAACGCTTAAATCGCGTGTCATCAGGCGAAAAGACGAAGGGAATACAGTCCTAACACGCAGGAACAACCGCGGGCTCAGGAATCGCAATAGAATCGGAGATTATCGCTTTATTAGGTCACAAACGCAATCTCCTCACTGAAACGTCCGATTCTCATTCAGGAACGCCTAAATCTCGTGTTTTGACTGTAAAGACGAACGGAACACAGTCCTAATACGCAGGAACAACCGCGGGCTCAGGAATCGCAATAGAATCGGAGTTTATCGCTTTATTGGGCCCCAAACGCTATCTTCTCACTGAAACTTCCGATTCTCATTCACGAACGCTTAAATCGCGTGTCTTAACGTGAAAAGACGAATGGAACACAGCCCTAACACGCAGGAACAACCGCGGCCTCAGGAATCGCAATAGAATCGGAGTTTATCGCTTTGTGCGGCCTCAAACGCTATCTTCTCACTGAAACGTCCGATTCTCATTCACGAACGCTTAAATCGCGTGTCTTGACGTGAAAAGACGAATCGAACACAGTCCTAACACGCAGGAACAACCGCGGGCTCAGGAATCGCAATAGAATCGGAGATTATCGCTTTATTCGGCCACAAACGCTATCTTCTCACTGAAACGTCCGATTCTCATTCACGAACGCTTAAATCGCGTGTTTTGACGTGAAAAGACGAACGGAACACAGTCCTAACACGCAGGAACAACCGCGGGCTCAGGAATCGCAATAGAATCGGAGTTTATCGCTTTATTCGGCCCCGAACGCTATCTTCTCAATGAAACGTCCGGTTCTCATTCACGAACGCTTAAATCGCGTGTCATCAGGCGAAAAGACGAAGGGAATACAGTCCTAACACGCAGGAACAACCGCGGGCTCAGGAATCGCAATAGAATCGGAGATTATCGCTTTATTAGGTCACAAACGCAATCTCCTCACTGAAACGTCCGATTCTCATTCAGGAACGCTTAAATCTCGTGTTTTTACTGTAAAGACGAACGGAACACAGTCCTAACACGCAGGAACAACCGCGGGCTCAGGAATCGCAATAGAATCGGAGTTTATCGCTTTATTCGGCCTCAAACGCTATCTTCTCACGGAAACGTCCGATTCTCATTCACGAACGCTTAAATCGCGTGTCTTGACGTGAAAAGACGAATCGAACACAGTCCTAACACGCAGGAACAACCGCGGGCTCAGGAATCGCAATAGAATCGGAGATTATCGCTTTATTCGGCCACAAACGCTATCTTCTCACTGAAACGTCCGATTCTCATTCGCGAACGCTCAAATCGCGTGGTTTGATGTGAAAAGACGAACGGAACACAGTCCTAACACGCAGGAACAACCGCGGGCTCAGGAATCGCAATAGAATCGGAGTTTATCGCTTTATTCGGCCCCCAACGCTATCTTCTCACTGAAACGTCCGGTTCTCATTCACGAACGCTTAAATCGCGTGTCATCAGGTGAAAAGACGAAGGGAATACAGTCCTAACACGCAGGAACAACCGCGGGCTCAGGAATCGCAATAGAATCGAAGATTATCGCTTTATTGGGTCACAAACGCAATCTCCTCACTGAAACGTCCGGTTCTCATTCAGGAACGCTTAAATCTCGTGTTTTGACTGTAAAGACGAACGGAACACAGTCCTAACACGCAGGAACAACCGCGGGCTCAGGAATCGCAATAGAATCGGAGTTTATTGCTTTATTCGGCCCCAAACGCTATCTTCTCACTGAAACGTCCGATTCTCATTCGCGAACGCTTAAATCGCGTGTCTTGGCGTGAAAAGACGAATGGAACACAGTCCTAACACGCAGGAACAACCGCGGGCTCAGGAATCGCAATAGAATCGGAGATTATCGCTTTATTAGGTCACAAACGCAATCTCCTCACTGAAACGTCCGATTCTCATTCAGGAACGCTTAAATCTCGTGTTTTGACTGTAAAGACGAACGGAACACAGTCCTAACACGCAGGAACAACCGCGGGCTCAGGAATCGCAATAGAATCGGAGTTTATTGCTTTATTCGGCCCCAAACGCTATCTTCTCACTGAAACGTCCGATTCTCATTCGCGAACGCTTAAATCGCGTGTCTTGACGTGAAAAGACGAAGGGAACACAGCCCTAACACGCAGGAACAACCGCGGCCTCAGGAATCGCAATAGAATCGGAGTTTATCGCTTTATTCGGCCCCAAACGCTATCTTCTCACTGAAACGTCCGATTCTCATTCGCGAACGCTTAAATCGCGTGTCTTGACTGTAAAGACGAACGGAACACAGTCCTAACACGCAGGAACAACCGCGGGCTCAGGAATCGCAATACAATCGGAGTTTATTGCTTTATTCGGCCCCAAACGCTATCTTCTCACTGAAACGTCCGATTCTCATTCGCGAACGCTTAAATCGCGTGTCTTGACGTGAAAAGACGAATGGAACACAGTCCTAACACGCAGGAACAACCGCGGGCTCAGGAGTCGCAACAGAATCGGCGATTATCGCTTTATTAGGCCACAAACGCAATCTCCTCGCTGAAACGTCTGATTCTCATTCAGGAACGCTTAAATCTCATGTTTTGACGTGTAAAGACGAACGGAACACAGTCCTAACACGCAGGAACAACCGCGGCCTCAGGAATCGCAATACAATCGGAGTTTATCGCTTTATTCGGCCCCAAACGCTCTCTTCTCACTGAAACCTCCGATTCTCATTCACAAACGCTTAAATCGCGTGTCTTGGCGTGAAAAGACGAATGGAACACAGTCCCTACACGCAGGAACAACCGCGGGCTCAGGAATCGCAATGGAATCGGAGATTATCGCTTTATTCGGCCACAAACGCTATCTTCTCACTGAAACGTCCGATTCTCATTCACGAACGCTTAAATCGCGTGTCTTGACGTGAAAAGACGAATCGAACACAGTCCTAACACGCAGGAACAACCGCGGGCTCAGGAATCGCAATAGAATCGGAGATTATCGCTTTATTCGGCCACAAACGCTATCTTCTCACTGAAACGTCCGATTCTCATTCGCGAACGCTCAAATCGCGTGGTTTGATGTGAAAGACGAACGGAACACAGTCCTAACACGCAGGAACAACCGCGGGCTCAGGAATCGCAATAGAATCGGAGTTTATCGCTTTATTCGGCCCCCAACGCTATCTTCTCACTGAAACGTCCGGTTCTCATTCACGAACGCTTAAATCGCGTGTCATCAGGTGAAAAGACGAAGGGAATACAGTCCTAACACGCAGGAACAACCGCGGGCTCAGGAATCGCAATAGAATCGAAGATTATCGCTTTATTAGGTCACAAACGCAATCTCCTCACTGAAACGTCCGATTCTCATTCAGGAACGCTTAAATCTCGTGTTTTGACTGTAAAGACGAACGGAACACAGTCCTAACACGCAGGAACAACCGCGGGCTCAGGAATCGCAATAGAATCGGAGTTTATTGCTTTATTCGGCCCCAAACGCTATCTTCTCACTGAAACGTCCGATTCTCATTCGCGAACGCTTAAATCGCGTGTCTTGGCGTGAAAAGACGAATGGAACACAGTCCTAACACGCAGGAACAACCGCGGGCTCAGGAATCGCAATAGAATCGGAGATTATCGCTTTATTAGGTCACAAACGCAATCTCCTCACTGAAACGTCCGATTCTCATTCAGGAACGCTTAAATCTCGTGTTTTGACTGTAAAGACGAACGGAACACAGTCCTAACACGCAGGAACAACCGCGGGCTCAGGAATCGCAATAGAATCGGAGTTTATTGCTTTACTCGGCCCCAAACGCTATCTTCTCACTGAAACGTCCGATTCTCATTCGCGAACGCTTAAATCGCGTGTCTTGACGTGAAAAGACGAAGGGAACACAGCCCTAACACGCAGGAACAACCGCGGCCTCAGGAATCGCAATAGAATCGGAGTTTATCGCTTTATTCGGCCCCAAACGCTATCTTCTCACTGAAACGTCCGATTCTCATTCGCGAACGCTTAAATCGCGTGTCTTGACGTGAAAAGACGAATGGAACACAGTCCTAACACGCAGGAACAACCGCGGGCTCAGGAATCGCAATAGAATCGGAGATTATCGCTTTATTAGGTCACAAACGCAATCTCCTCACTGAAACGTCCGATTCTCATTCAGGAACGCTTAAATCTTGTGTTTTGACTGTAAAGACGAACGGAACACAGTCCTAACACGCAGGAACAACCGCGGGCTCAGGAGTCGCAACAGAATCGGCGATTATCGCTTTATTAGGCCACAAACGCAATCTCCTCGCTGAAACGTCTGATTCTCATTCAGGAACGCTTAAATCTCATGTTTTGACGTGTAAAGACGAACGGAACACAGTCCTAACACGCAGGAACGACCGCGGCCTCAGGAATCGCAATACAATCGGAGTTTATCGCTTTATTCGGCCCCAAACGCTCTCTTCTCACTGAAACCTCCGATTCTCATTCACAAACGCTTAAATCGCGTGTCTTGACGTGAAAAGACGAATGGAACACAGCCCTAACACGCAGGAACAACCGCGGCCTCAGGAATCGCAATGGAATCGGAGATTATCGCTTTATTCGGCCACAAACGCTATCTTCTCACTGAAACGTCCAATTCTCATTCACGAACGCTTAAATCGCCTGATTTGACGTGAAAAGACGAACGGAACACAGGCCTAACACGCAGGAACAACCGCGGGCTCAGGAATCGCAATAGAATCGGAGTTTATCGCTTTATTGGGCCCCGAACGCTATCTTCTCAATGAAACGTCCGGTTCTCATTCACGAACGCTTAAATCGCGTGTCATCAGGCGAAAAGACGAAGGGAATACAGTCCTAACACGCAGGAACAACCGCGGGCTCAGGAATCGCAATAGAATCGGAGATTATCGCTTTATTAGGTCACAAACGCAATCTCCTCACTGAAACGTCCGATTCTCATTCAGGAACGCCTAAATCTCGTGTTTTGACTGTAAAGACGAACGGAACACAGTCCTAATACGCAGGAACAACCGCGGGCTCTTGAATCGCAATAGAATCGGAGTTTATCGCTTTATTCGGCCCCAAACGCTATCTTCTCACTGAAACTTCCGATTCTCATTCACGAACGCTTAAATCGCGTGTCTTAACGTGAAAAGACGAATGGAACACAGCCCTAACACGCAGGAACAACCGCGGCCTCAGGAATCGCAATAGAATCGGAGTTTATCGCTTTGTGCGGCCTCAAACGCTATCTTCTCACTGAAACGTCCGATTCTCATTCACGAACGCTTAAATCGCGTGTCTTGACGTGAAAAGACGAATCGAACACAGTCCTAACACGCAGGAACAACCGCGGGCTCAGGAATCGCAATAGAATCGGAGATTATCGCTTTATTCGGCCACAAACGCTATCTTCTCACTGAAACGTCCGATTCTCATTCACGAACGCTTAAATCGCGTGTTTTGACGTGAAAAGACGAACGGAACACAGTCCTAACACGCAGGAACAACCGCGGGCTCAGGAATCGCAATAGAATCGGAGTTTATCGCTTTATTCGGCCCCGAACGCTATCTTCTCAATGAAACGTCCGGTTCTCATTCACGAACGCTTAAATCGCGTGTCATCAGGCGAAAAGACGAAGGGAATACAGTCCTAACACGCAGGAACAACCGCGGGCTCAGGAATCGCAATAGAATCGGAGATTATCGCTTTATTAGGTCACAAACGCAATCTCCTCACTGAAACGTCCGATTCTCATTCAGGAACGCTTAAATCTCGTGTTTTTACTGTAAAGACGAACGGAACACAGTCCTAACACGCAGGAACAACCGCGGGCTCAGGAATCGCAATAGAATCGGAGTTTATCGCTTTATTCGGCCTCAAACGCTATCTTCTCACGGAAACGTCCGATTCTCATTCACGAACGCTTAAATCGCGTGTCTTGACGTGAAAAGACGAATCGAACACAGTCCTAACACGCAGGAACAACCGCGGGCTCAGGAATCGCAATAGAATCGGAGATTATCGCTTTATTCGGCCACAAACGCTATCTTCTCACTGAAACGTCCGATTCTCATTCGCGAACGCTCAAATCGCGTGGTTTGATGTGAAAAGACGAACGGAACACAGTCCTAACACGCAGGAACAACCGCGGGCTCAGGAATCGCAATAGAATCGGAGTTTATCGCTTTATTCGGCCCCCAACGCTATCTTCTCACTGAAACGTCCGGTTCTCATTCACGAACGCTTAAATCGCGTGTCATCAGGTGAAAAGACGAAGGGAATACAGTCCTAACACGCAGGAACAACCGCGGGCTCAGGAATCGCAATAGAATCGAAGATTATCGCTTTATTAGGTCACAAACGCAATCTCCTCACTGAAACGTCCGATTCTCATTCAGGAACGCTTAAATCTCGTGTTTTGACTGTAAAGACGAACGGAACACAGTCCTAACACGCAGGAACAACCGCGGGCTCAGGAATCGCAATAGAATCGGAGTTTATTGCTTTATTCGGCCCCAAACGCTATCTTCTCACTGAAACGTCCGATTCTCATTCGCGAACGCTTAAATCGCGTGTCTTGGCGTGAAAAGACGAATGGAACACAGTCCTAACACGCAGGAACAACCGCGGGCTCAGGAATCGCAATAGAATCGGAGATTATCGCTTTATTAGGTCACAAACGCAATCTCCTCACTGAAACGTCCGATTCTCATTCAGGAACGCTTAAATCTCGTGTTTTGACTGTAAAGACGAACGGAACACAGTCCTAACACGCAGGAACAACCGCGGGCTCAGGAATCGCAATAGAATCGGAGATTATCGCTTTATTCGGCCACAAACGCTATCCTCTCACTGAAACGTCCGATTCTCATTCACGAACGCTTAAATCGCGTGTTTTGACGTGAAAAGACGAACGGAACACAGTCCTAACACGCAGGAACAACCGCGGGCTCAGGAATCGCAATAGAATCAGAGTTTATCCTTTTATTCGGCCCCCAACGCTATCTTCTCACTGAAACGTCCGGTTCTCATTCACGAACGCTTAAATCGCGTGTCATCAGGTGAAAAGACGAAGGGAATACAGTCCTAACACGCAGGAACAACCGCGGGCTAAGGAATCGCAATAGAATCGGAGTTTATCGCTTTATTCGGCCTCAAACGCTATCTTCTCACGGAAACGTCCGATTCTCATTCACGAACGCTTAAATCGCGTGTCTTGACGTGAAAAGACGAATCGAACACAGTCCTAACACGCAGGAGCAACCGCGGGCTCAGGATTCGCAATAGAATCGGAGTTTAACGCTTTATTCGGCCCCCAACGCTATCTTCTCACTGAAACGTCCGGTTCTCATTCACGAACGCTTAAATCGCGTGTCATCAGGTGAAAAGACGAAGGGAATACAGTCCTAACACGCAGGAACAACCGCGGGCTCAGGAATCGCAATAGAATCGGAGATTATCGCTTTATTAGGTCACAAACGCAATCTCCTCACTGAAACGTCCGATTCTCATTCAGGAACGCTTAAATCTCGTGTTTTTACTGTAAAGACGAACGGAACACAGTCCTAACACGCAGGAATAACCGCGGGCTCAGGAATCGCAATAGATTCGGAGTTTATCGCTTTATTCGGCCCCAAACGCTATCTTCTCACTGAAACTTCCGATTCTCATTCACGAACGCTTAAATCGCGTGTCTTAACGTGAAAAGACGAATGGAACACAGCCCTAACACGCAGGAACAACCGCGGCCTCAGGAATCGCAATAGAATCGGAGTTTATCGCTTTGTGCGGCCTCAAACGCTATCTTCTCACTGAAACGTCCGATTCTCATTCACGAACGCTTAAATCGCGTGTCTTGACGTGAAAAGACGAATCGAACACAGTCCTAACACGCAGGAACAACCGCGGGCTCAGGAATCGCAATAGAATCGGAGTTTATCGCTTTATTCGGCCCCGAACGCTATCTTCTCAATGAAACGTCCGGTTCTCATTCACGAACGCTTAAATCGCGTGTCATCAGGCGAAAAGACGAAGGGAATACAGTCCTAACACGCAGGAACAACCGCGGGCTCAGGAATCGCAATAGAATCGGAGATTATCGCTTTATTAGGTCACAAACGCAATCTCCTCACTGAAACGTCCGATTCTCATTCAGGAACGCCTAAATCTCGTGTTTTGACTGTAAAGACGAACGGAACACAGTCCTAACACGCAGGAACAACCGCGGGCTCAGGAATCGCAATAGAATCGGAGTTTATCGCTTTATTCGGCCCCAAACGCTATCTTCTCACTGAAACTTCCGACTCTCATTCACGAACGCTTAAATCGGGTGTCTTAACGTGAAAAGACGAATGGAACACAGCCCTAACACGCAGGAACAACCGCGGCCTCAGGAATCGCAATAGAATCGGAGTTTATCGCTTTGTGCGGCCTCAAACGCTATCTTCTCACTGAAACGTCCGATTCTCATTCACGAACGCTTAAATCGCGTGTCTTGACGTGAAAAGACGAATCGAACACAGTCCTAACACGCAGGAACAACCGCGGGCTCAGGAATCGCAATAGAATCGGAGTTTATCGCTTTATTCGGCCCCGAACGCTATCTTCTCAATGAAACGTCCGGTTCTCATTCACGAACGCTTAAATCGCGTGTCATCAGGCGAAAAGACGAAGGGAATACAGTCCTAACACGCAGGAACAACCGCGGGCTCAGGAATCGCAATAGAATCGGAGATTATCGCTTTATTAGGTCACAAACGCAATCTCCTCACTGAAACGTCCGATTCTCATTCAGGAACGCCTAAATCTCGTGTTTTGACTGTAAAGACGAACGGAACACAGTCCTAACACGCAGGAACAACCGCGGGCTCAGGAATCGCAATAGAATCAGAGTTTATCCTTTTATTCGGCCCCCAACGCTATCTTCTCACTGAAACGTCCGGTTCTCATTCACGAACGCTTAAATCGCGTGTCATCAGGTGAAAAGACGAAGGGAATACAGTCCTAACACGCAGGAACAACCGCGGGCTAAGGAATCGCAATAGAATCGGAGTTTATCGCTTTATTCGGCCTCAAACGCTATCTTCTCACGGAAACGTCCGATTCTCATTCACGAACGCTTAAATCGCGTGTCTTGACGTGAAAAGACGAATCGAACACAGTCCTAACACGCAGGAGCAACCGCGGGCTCAGGATTCGCAATAGAATCGGAGTTTAACGCTTTATTCGGCCCCCAACGCTATCTTCTCACTGAAACGTCCGGTTCTCATTCACGAACGCTTAAATCGCGTGTCATCAGGTGAAAAGACGAAGGGAATACAGTCCTAACACGCAGGAACAACCGCGGGCTCAGGAATCGCAATAGAATCGGAGATTATCGCTTTATTAGGTCACAAACGCAATCTCCTCACTGAAACGTCCGATTCTCATTCAGGAACGCTTAAATCTCGTGTTTTTACTGTAAAGACGAACGGAACACAGTCCTAACACGCAGGAACAACCGCGGGCTCAGGAATCGCAATAGATTCGGAGTTTATCGCTTTATTCGGCCCCAAACGCTATCTTCTCACTGAAACTTCCGATTCTCATTCACGAACGCTTAAATCGCGTGTCTTAACGTGAAAAGACGAATGGAACACAGCCCTAACACGCAGGAACAACCGCGGCCTCAGGAATCGCAATAGAATCGGAGTTTATCGCTTTGTGCGGCCTCAAACGCTATCTTCTCACTGAAACGTCCGATTCTCATTCACGAACGCTTAAATCGCGTGTCTTGACGTGAAAAGACGAATCGAACACAGTCCTAACACGCAGGAACAACCGCGGGCTCAGGAATCGCAATAGAATCGGAGATTATCGCTTTATTCGGCCACAAACGCTATCTTCTCACTGAAACGTCCGATTCTCATTCACGAACGCTTAAATCGCGTGTTTTGACGTGAAAAGACGAACGGAACACAGTCCTAACACGCAGGAACAACCGCGGGCTCAGGAATCGCAATAGAATCGGAGTTTATCGCTTTATTCGGCCCCGAACGCTATCTTCTCAATGAAACGTCCGGTTCTCATTCACGAACGCTTAAATCGCGTGTCATCAGGCGAAAAGACGAAGGGAATACAGTCCTAACACGCAGGAACAACCGCGGGCTCAGGAATCGCAATAGAATCGGAGATTATCGCTTTATTAGGTCACAAACGCAATCTCCTCACTGAAACGTCCGATTCTCATTCAGGAAGGCTTAAATCTCGTGTTTTTACTGTAAAGACGAACGGAACACAGTCCTAACACGCAGGAACAACCGCGGGCTCAGGAATCGCAATAGAATCGGAGTTTATCGCTTTATTCGGCCTCAAACGCTATCTTCTCACGGAAACGTCCGATTCTCATTCACGAACGCTTAAATCGCGTGTCTTGACGTGAAAAGACGAATCGAACACAGTCCTAACACGCAGGAACAACCGCGGGCTCAGGAATCGCAATAGAATCGGAGATTATCGCTTTATTCGGCCACAAACGCTATCTTCTCACTGAAACGTCCGATTCTCATTCGCGAACGCTCAAATCGCGTGGTTTGATGTGAAAAGACGAACGGAACACAGTCCTAACACGCAGGAACAACCGCGGGCTCAGGAATCGCAATAGAATCGGAGTTTATCGCTTTATTCGGCCCCCAACGCTATCTTCTCACTGAAACGTCCGGTTCTCATTCACGAACGCTTAAATCGCGTGTCATCAGGTGAAAAGACCAAGGGAATACAGTCCTAACACGCAGGAACAACCGCGGGCTCAGGAATCGCAATAGAATCGAAGATTATCGCTTTATTAGGTCACAAACGCAATCTCCTCACTGAAACGTCCGATTCTCATTCAGGAACGCTTAAATCTCGTGTTTTGACTGTAAAGACGAACGGAACACAGTCCTAACACGCAGGAACAACCGCGGGCTCAGGAATCGCAATAGAATCGGAGTTTATTGCTTTATTCGGCCCCAAACGCTATCTTCTCACTGAAACGTCCGATTCTCATTCGCGAACGCTTAAATCGCGTGTCTTGGCGTGAAAAGACGAATGGAACACAGTCCTAACACGCAGGAACAACCGCGGGCTCAGGAATCGCAATAGAATCGGAGATTATCGCTTTATTAGGTCACAAACGCAATCTCCTCACTGAAACGTCCGATTCTCATTCAGGAACGCTTAAATCTCGTGTTTTGACTGTAAAGACGAACGGAACACAGTCCTAACACGCAGGAACAACCGCGGGCTCAGGAATCGCAATAGAATCGGAGATTATCGCTTTATTCGGCCACAAACGCTATCCTCTCACTGAAACGTCCGATTCTCATTCACGAACGCTTAAATAGCGTGTTTTGACGTGAAAAGACGAACGGAACACAGTCCTAACACGCAGGAACAACCGCGGGCTCAGGAATCGCAATAGAATCAGAGTTTATCCTTTTATTCGGCCCCCAACGCTATCTTCTCACTGAAACGTCCGGTTCTCATTCACGAACGCTTAAATCGCGTGTCATCAGGTGAAAAGACGAAGGGAATACAGTCCTAACACGCAGGAACAACCGCGGGCTAAGGAATCGCAATAGAATCGGAGTTTATCGCTTTATTCGGCCTCAAACGCTATCTTCTCACTGAAACGTCCGGTTCTCATTCACGAACGCTTAAATCGCGTGTCATCAGGTGAAAAGACGAAGGGAATACAGTCCTAACACGCAGGAACAACCGCGGGCTCAGGAATCGCAATAGAATCGGAGATTATCGCTTTATTAGGTCACAAACGCAATCTCCTCACTGAAACGTCCGATTCTCATTCAGGAACGCTTAAATCTCGTGTTTTTACTGTAAAGACGAACGGAACACAGTCCTAACACGCAGGAACAACCGCGGGCTCAGGAATCGCAATAGATTCGGAGTTTATCGCTTTATTCGGCCCCAAACGCTATCTTCTCACTGAAACTTCCGATTCTCATTCACGAACGCTTAAATCGCGTGTCTTAACGTGAAAAGACGAATGGAACACAGCCCTAACACGCAGGAACAACCGCGGCCTCAGGAATCGCAATAGAATCGGAGTTTATCGCTTTGTGCGGCCTCAAACGCTATCTTCTCACTGAAACGTCCGATTCTCATTCACGAACGCTTAAATCGCGTGTCTTGACGTGAAAAGACGAATCGAACACAGTCCTAACACGCAGGAACAACCGCGGGCTCAGGAATCGCAATAGAATCGGAGTTTATCGCTTTATTCGGCCCCGAACGCTATCTTCTCAATGAAACGTCCGGTTCTCATTCACGAACGCTTAAATCGCGTGTCATCAGGCGAAAAGACGAAGGGAATACAGTCCTAACACGCAGGAACAACCGCGGGCTCAGGAATCGCAATAGAATCGGAGATTATCGCTTTATTAGGTCACAAACGCAATCTCCTCACTGAAACGTCCGATTCTCATTCAGGAACGCCTAAATCTCGTGTTTTGACTGTAAAGACGAACGGAACACAGTCCTAACACGCAGGAACAACCGCGGGCTCAGGAATCGCAATAGAATCAGAGTTTATCCTTTTATTCGGCCCCCAACGCTATCTTCTCACTGAAACGTCCGGTTCTCATTCACGAACGCTTAAATCGCGTGTCATCAGGTGAAAAGACGAAGGGAATACAGTCCTAACACGCAGGAACAACCGCGGGCTAAGGAATCGCAATAGAATCGGAGTTTATCGCTTTATTCGGCCTCAAACGCTATCTTCTCACGGAAACGTCCGATTCTCATTCACGAACGCTTAAATCGCGTGTCTTGACGTGAAAAGACGAATCGAACACAGTCCTAACACGCAGGAGCAACCGCGGGCTCAGGATTCGCAATAGAATCGGAGTTTAACGCTTTATTCGGCCCCCAACGCTATCTTCTCACTGAAACGTCCGGTTCTCATTCACGAACGCTTAAATCGCGTGTCATCAGGTGAAAAGACGAAGGGAATACAGTCCTAACACGCAGGAACAACCGCGGGCTCAGGAATCGCAATAGAATCGGAGATTATCGCTTTATTAGGTCACAAACGCAATCTCCTCACTGAAACGTCCGATTCTCATTCAGGAACGCTTAAATCTCGTGTTTTTACTGTAAAGACGAACGGAACACAGTCCTAACACGCAGGAACAACCGCGGGCTCAGGAATCGCAATAGATTCGGAGTTTATCGCTTTATTCGGCCCCAAACGCTATCTTCTCACTGAAACTTCCGATTCTCATTCACGAACGCTTAAATCGCGTGTCTTAACGTGAAAAGACGAATGGAACACAGCCCTAACACGCAGGAACAACCGCGGCCTCAGGAATCGCAATAGAATCGGAGTTTATCGCTTTGTGCGGCCTCAAACGCTATCTTCTCACTGAAACGTCCGATTCTCATTCACGAACGCTTAAATCGCGTGTCTTGACGTGAAAAGACGAATCGAACACAGTCCTAACACGCAGGAACAACCGCGGGCTCAGGAATCGCAATAGAATCGGAGATTATCGCTTTATTCGGCCACAAACGCTATCTTCTCACTGAAACGTCCGATTCT
The DNA here is from genome assembly GCA_963989405.1 of Trypoxylon attenuatum. Taxonomy (NCBI): domain Eukaryota; kingdom Metazoa; phylum Arthropoda; class Insecta; order Hymenoptera; family Crabronidae; genus Trypoxylon; species Trypoxylon attenuatum. The sequence continues at coordinate 23,370 of CAXDIT010000144.1, read as the reverse complement.
CATTCACGAACGCTTAAATCGCGTGTTTTGACGTGAAAAGACGAACGGAACACAGTCCTAACACGCAGGAACAACCGCGGGCTCAGGAATCGCAATAGAATCGGAGTTTATCGCTTTATTCGGCCCCGAACGCTATCTTCTCAATGAAACGTCCGGTTCTCATTCACGAACGCTTAAATCGCGTGTCATCAGGCGAAAAGACGAAGGGAATACAGTCCTAACACGCAGGAACAACCGCGGGCTCAGGAATCGCAATAGAATCGGAGATTATCGCTTTATTAGGTCACAAACGCAATCTCCTCACTGAAACGTCCGATTCTCATTCAGGAACGCTTAAATCTCGTGTTTTTACTGTAAAGACGAACGGAACACAGTCCTAACACGCAGGAACAACCGCGGGCTCAGGAATCGCAATAGAATCGGAGTTTATCGCTTTATTCGGCCTCAAACGCTATCTTCTCACGGAAACGTCCGATTCTCATTCACGAACGCTTAAATCGCGTGTCTTGACGTGAAAAGACGAATCGAACACAGTCCTAACACGCAGGAACAACCGCGGGCTCAGGAATCGCAATAGAATCGGAGATTATCGCTTTATTCGGCCACAAACGCTATCTTCTCACTGAAACGTCCGATTCTCATTCGCGAACGCTCAAATCGCGTGGTTTGATGTGAAAAGACGAACGGAACACAGTCCTAACACGCAGGAACAACCGCGGGCTCAGGAATCGCAATAGAATCGGAGTTTATCGCTTTATTCGGCCCCCAACGCTATCTTCTCACTGAAACGTCCGGTTCTCATTCACGAACGCTTAAATCGCGTGTCATCAGGTGAAAAGACGAAGGGAATACAGTCCTAACACGCAGGAACAACCGCGGGCTCAGGAATCGCAATAGAATCGAAGATTATCGCTTTATTAGGTCACAAACGCAATCTCCTCACTGAAACGTCCGATTCTCATTCAGGAACGCTTAAATCTCGTGTTTTGACTGTAAAGACGAACGGAACACAGTCCTAACACGCAGGAACAACCGCGGGCTCAGGAATCGCAATAGAATCGGAGTTTATTGCTTTATTCGGCCCCAAACGCTATCTTCTCACTGAAACGTCCGATTCTCATTCGCGAACGCTTAAATCGCGTGTCTTGGCGTGAAAAGACGAATGGAACACAGTCCTAACACGCAGGAACAACCGCGGGCTCAGGAATCGCAATAGAATCGGAGATTATCGCTTTATTAGGTCACAAACGCAATCTCCTCACTGAACCGTCCGATTCTCATTCAGGAACGCTTAAATCTCGTGTTTTGACTGTAAAGACGAACGGAACACAGTCCTAACACGCAGGAACAACCGCGGGCTCAGGAATCGCAATAGAATCGGAGATTATCGCTTTATTCGGCCACAAACGCTATCCTCTCACTGAAACGTCCGATTCTCATTCACGAACGCTTAAATCGCGTGTTTTGACGTGAAAAGACGAACGGAACACAGTCCTAACACGCAGGAACAACCGCGGGCTCAGGAATCGCAATAGAATCAGAGTTTATCCTTTTATTCGGCCCCCAACGCTATCTTCTCACTGAAACGTCCGGTTCTCATTCACGAACGCTTAAATCGCGTGTCATCAGGTGAAAAGACGAAGGGAATGCAGTCCTAACACGCAGGAACAACCGCGGGCTAAGGAATCGCAATAGAATCGGAGTTTATCGCTTTATTCGGCCTCAAACGCTATCTTCTCACGGAAACGTCCGATTCTCATTCACGAACGCTTAAATCGCGTGTCTTGACGTGAAAAGACGAATCGAACACAGTCCTAACACGCAGGAGCAACCGCGGGCTCAGGATTCGCAATAGAATCGGAGTTTAACGCTTTATTCGGCCCCCAACGCTATCTTCTCACTGAAACGTCCGGTTCTCATTCACGAACGCTTAAATCGCGTGTCATCAGGTGAAAAGACGAAGGGAATACAGTCCTAACACGCAGGAACAACCGCGGGCTCAGGAATCGCAATAGAATCGGAGATTATCGCTTTATTAGGTCACAAACGCAATCTCCTCACTGAAACGTCCGATTCTCATTCAGGAACGCTTAAATCTCGTGTTTTGACTGTAAAGACGAATGGAACACAGCCCTAACACGCAGGAACAACCGCGGCCTCAGGAATCGCAATAGAATCGGAGTTTATCGCTTTGTGCGGCCTCAAACGCTATCTTCTCACTGAAACGTCCGATTCTCATTCACGAACGCTTAAATCGCGTGTCTTGACGTGAAAAGACGAATCGAACACAGTCCTAACACGCAGGAACAACCGCGGGCTCAGGAATCGCAATAGAATCGGAGTTTATCGCTTTATTCGGCCCCGAACGCTATCTTCTCAATGAAACGTCCGGTTCTCATTCACGAACGCTTAAATCGCGTGTCATCAGGCGAAAAGACGAAGGGAATACAGTCCTAACACGCAGGAACAACCGCGGGCTCAGGAATCGCAATAGAATCGGAGATTATCGCTTTATTAGGTCACAAACGCAATCTCCTCACTGAAACGTCCGATTCTCATTCAGGAACGCCTAAATCTCGTGTTTTGACTGTAAAGACGAACGGAACACAGTCCTAACACGCAGGAACAACCGCGGGCTCAGGAATCGCAATAGAATCGGAGTTTATCGCTTTATTCGGCCCCAAACGCTATCTTCTCACTGAAACTTCCGATTCTCATTCACGAACGCTTAAATCGGGTGTCTTAACGTGAAAAGACGAATGGAACACAGCCCTAACACGCAGGAACAACCGCGGCCTCAGGAATCGCAATAGAATCGGAGTTTATCGCTTTGTGCGGCCTCAAACGCTATCTTCTCACTGAAACGTCCGATTCTCATTCACGAACGCTTAAATCGCGTGTCTTGACGTGAAAAGACGAATCGAACACAGTCCTAACACGCAGGAACAACCGCGGGCTCAGGAATCGCAATAGAATCGGAGTTTATCGCTTTATTCGGCCCCGAACGCTATCTTCTCAATGAAACGTCCGGTTCTCATTCACGAACGCTTAAATCGCGTGTCATCAGGCGAAAAGACGAAGGGAATACAGTCCTAACACGCAGGAACAACCGCGGGTCCAGGAATCGCAATAGAATCGGAGATTATCGCTTTATTAGGTCACAAACGCAATCTCCTCACTGAAACGTCCGGTTCTCATTCACGAACGCTTAAATCGCGTGTCATCAGGCGAAAAGACGAAGGGAATACAGTCCTAACACGCAGGAACAACCGCGGGCTCAGGAATCGCAATAGAATCGGAGATTATCGCTTTATTAGGTCACAAACGCAATCTCCTCACTGAAACGTCCGATTCTCATTCAGGAACGCTTAAATCTCGTGTTTTTACTGTAAAGACGAACGGAACACAGTCCTAACACGCAGGAACAACCGCGGGCTCAGGAATCGCAATAGAATCGGAGTTTATCGCTTTATTCGGCCTCAAACGCTATCTTCTCACGGAAACGTCCGATTCTCATTCACGAACGCTTAAATCGCGTGTCTTGACGTGAAAAGACGAATCGAACACAGTCCTAACACGCAGGAACAACCGCGGGCTCAGGAATCGCAATAGAATCGGAGATTATCGCTTTATTCGGCCACAAACGCTATCTTCTCACTGAAACGTCCGATTCTCATTCGCGAACGCTCAAATCGCGTGGTTTGATGTGAAAAGACGAACGGAACACAGTCCTAACACGCAGGAACAACCGCGGGCTCAGGAATCGCAATAGAATCGGAGTTTATCGCTTTATTCGGCCCCCAACGCTATCTTCTCACTGAAACGTCCGGTTCTCATTCACGAACGCTTAAATCGCGTGTCATCAGGTGAAAAGACGAAGGGAATACAGTCCTAACACGCAGGAACAACCGCGGGCTCAGGAATCGCAATAGAATCGAAGATTATCGCTTTATTAGGTCACAAACGCAATCTCCTCACTGAAACGTCCGATTCTCATTCAGGAACGCTTAAATCTCTTGTTTTGACTGTAAAGACGAACGGAACACAGTCCTAACACGCAGGAACAACCGCGGGCTCAGGAATCGCAATAGAATCGGAGTTTATTGCTTTATTCGGCCCCAAACGCTATCTTCTCACTGAAACGTCCGATTCTCATTCGCGAACGCTTAAATCGCGTGTCTTGGCGTGAAAAGACGAATGGAACACAGTCCTAACACGCAGGAACAACCGCGGGCTCAGGAATCGCAATAGAATCGGAGATTATCGCTTTATTAGGTCACAAACGCAATCTCCTCACTGAAACGTCCGATTCTCATTCAGGAACGCTTAAATCTCGTGTTTTGACTGTAAAGACGAACGGAACACAGTCCTAACACGCAGGAACAACCGCGGGCTCAGGAATCGCAATAGAATCGGAGTTTATTGCTTTACTCGGCCCCAAACGCTATCTTCTCACTGAAACGTCCGATTCTCATTCGCGAACGCTTAAATCGCGTGTCTTGACGTGAAAAGACGAAGGGAACACAGCCCTAACACGCAGGAACAACCGCGGCCTCAGGAATCGCAATAGAATCGGAGTTTATCGCTTTATTCGGCCCCAAACGCTATCTTCTCACTGAAACGTCCGATTCTCATTCGCGAACGCTTAAATCGCGTGTCTTGACGTGAAAAGACGAATGGAACACAGTCCTAACACGCAGGAACAACCGCGGGCTCAGGAATCGCAATAGAATCGGAGATTATCGCTTTATTAGGTCACAAACGCAATCTCCTCACTGAAACGTCCGATTCTCATTCAGGAACGCTTAAATCTTGTGTTTTGACTGTAAAGACGAACGGAACACAGTCCTAACACGCAGGAACAACCGCGGGCTCAGGAGTCGCAACAGAATCGGCGATTATCGCTTTATTAGGCCACAAACGCAATCTCCTCGCTGAAACGTCTGATTCTCATTCAGGAACGCTTAAATCTCATGTTTTGACGTGTAAAGACGAACGGAACACAGTCCTAACACGCAGGAACGACCGCGGCCTCAGGAATCGCAATACAATCGGAGTTTATCGCTTTATTCGGCCCCAAACGCTCTCTTCTCACTGAAACCTCCGATTCTCATTCACAAACGCTTAAATCGCGTGTCTTGACGTGAAAAGACGAATGGAACACAGCCCTAACACGCAGGAACAACCGCGGCCTCAGGAATCGCAATGGAATCGGAGATTATCGCTTTATTCGGCCACAAACGCTATCTTCTCACTGAAACGTCCAATTCTCATTCACGAACGCTTAAATCGCCTGATTTGACGTGAAAAGACGAACGGAACACAGGCCTAACACGCAGGAACAACCGCGGGCTCAGGAATCGCAATAGAATCGGAGTTTATCGCTTTATTGGGCCCCGAACGCTATCTTCTCAATGAAACGTCCGGTTCTCATTCACGAACGCTTAAATCGCGTGTCATCAGGCGAAAAGACGAAGGGAATACAGTCCTAACACGCAGGAACAACCGCGGGCTCAGGAATCGCAATAGAATCGGAGATTATCGCTTTATTAGGTCACAAACGCAATCTCCTCACTGAAACGTCCGATTCTCATTCAGGAACGCCTAAATCTCGTGTTTTGACTGTAAAGACGAACGGAACACAGTCCTAATACGCAGGAACAACCGCGGGCTCTTGAATCGCAATAGAATCGGAGTTTATCGCTTTATTCGGCCCCAAACGCTATCTTCTCACTGAAACTTCCGATTCTCATTCACGAACGCTTAAATCGCGTGTCTTAACGTGAAAAGACGAATGGAACACAGCCCTAACACGCAGGAACAACCGCGGCCTCAGGAATCGCAATAGAATCGGAGTTTATCGCTTTGTGCGGCCTCAAACGCTATCTTCTCACTGAAACGTCCGATTCTCATTCACGAACGCTTAAATCGCGTGTCTTGACGTGAAAAGACGAATCGAACACAGTCCTAACACGCAGGAACAACCGCGGGCTCAGGAATCGCAATAGAATCGGAGATTATCGCTTTATTCGGCCACAAACGCTATCTTCTCACTGAAACGTCCGATTCTCATTCGCGAACGCTCAAATCGCGTGGTTTGATGTGAAAAGACGAACGGAACACAGTCCTAACACGCAGGAACAACCGCGGGCTCAGGAATCGCAATAGAATCGGAGTTTATCGCTTTATTCGGCCCCCAACGCTATCTTCTCACTGAAACGTCCGGTTCTCATTCACGAACGCTTAAATCGCGTGTCATCAGGTGAAAAGACGAAGGGAATACAGTCCTAACACGCAGGAACAACCGCGGGCTCAGGAATCGCAATAGAATCGAAGATTATCGCTTTATTAGGTCACAAACGCAATCTCCTCACTGAAACGTCCGATTCTCATTCAGGAACGCTTAAATCTCGTGTTTTGACTGTAAAGACGAACGGAACACAGTCCTAACACGCAGAACAACCGCGGGCTCAGGAATCGCAATAGAATCGGAGTTTGTTGCTTTATTCGGCCCCAAACGCTATCTTCTCACTGAAACGTCCGATTCTCATTCGCGAACGCTTAAATCGCGTGTCTTGGCGTGAAAAGACGAATGGAACACAGTCCTAACACGCAGGAACAACCGCGGGCTCAGGAATCGCAATAGAATCGGAGATTATCGCTTTATTAGGTCACAAACGCAATCTCCTCACTGAAACGTCCGATTCTCATTCAGGAACGCTTAAATCTCGTGTTTTGACTGTAAAGACGAACGGAACACAGTCCTAACACGCAGGAACAACCGCGGGCTCAGGAATCGCAATAGAATCGGAGTTTATTGCTTTATTCGGCCCCAAACGCTATCTTCTCACTGAAACGTCCGATTCTCATTCGCGAACGCTTAAATCGCGTGTCTTGACGTGAAAAGACGAAGGGAACACAGCCCTAACACGCAGGAACAACCGCGGCCTCAGGAATCGCAATAGAATCGGAGTTTATCGCTTTATTCGGCCCCAAACGCTATCTTCTCACTGAAACGTCCGATTCTCATTCGCGAACGCTTAAATCGCGTGTCTTGACTGTAAAGACGAACGGAACACAGTCCTAACACGCAGGAACAACCGCGGGCTCAGGAATCGCAATACAATCGGAGTTTATTGCTTTATTCGGCCCCAAACGCTATCTTCTCACTGAAACGTCCGATTCTCATTCGCGAACGCTTAAATCGCGTGTCTTGACGTGAAAAGACGAATGGAACACAGTCCTAACACGCAGGAACAACCGCGGGCTCAGGAATCGCAATAGAATCGGAGATTATCGCTTTATTAGGTCACAAACGCAATCTCCTCACTGAAACGTCCGATTCTCATTCAGGAACGCTTAAATCTTGTGTTTTGACTGTAAAGACGAACGGAACACAGTCCTAACACGCAGGAACAACCGCGGGCTCAGGAGTCGCAACAGAATCGGCGATTATCGCTTTATTAGGCCACAAACGCAATCTCCTCGCTGAAACGTCTGATTCTCATTCAGGAACGCTTAAATCTCATGTTTTGACGTGTAAAGACGAACGGAACACAGTCCTAACACGCAGGAACAACCGCGGCCTCAGGAATCGCAATACAATCGGAGTTTATCGCTTTATTCGGCCCCAAACGCTCTCTTCTCACTGAAACCTCCGATTCTCATTCACAAACGCTTAAATCGCGTGTCTTGGCGTGAAAAGACGAATGGAACACAGTCCCTACACGCAGGAACAACCGCGGGCTCAGGAATCGCAATGGAATCGGAGATTATCGCTTTATTCGGCCACAAACGCTATCTTCTCACTGAAACGTCCGATTCTCATTCACGAACGCTTAAATCGCGTGTTTTGACGTGAAAAGACGAACGGAACACAGTCCTAACACGCAGGAACAACCGCAGGCTCAGGAATCGCAATAGAATCGGAGTTTATCGCTTTATTCGGCCCCGAACGCTATCTTCTCAATTAAACGTCCGGTTCTCATTCACGAACGCTTAAATCGCGTGTCATCAGGCGAAAAGACGAAGGGAATACAGTCCTAACACGCAGGAACAACCGCGGGCTCAGGAATCGCAATAGAATCGGAGATTATCGCTTTATTAGGTCACAAACGCAATCTCCTCACTGAAACGTCCGATTCTCATTCAGGAACGCTTAAATCTCGTGTTTTGACTGTAAAGACGAACGGAACACAGTCCTAACACGCAGGAACAACCGCGGGCTCAGGAATCGCAATAGAATTGGAGTTTATCGCTTTATTCGGACCCAAACGCTATCTTCTCACTGAAACTTCCGATTCTCATTCACAAACGCTTAAATCGCGTGTCTTAACGTGAAAAGACGAATGGAACACAGCCCTAACACGCAGGAACAACCGCGGCCTCAGGAATCGCAATAGAATCGGAGATTATCGCTTTATTCGGCCACAAACGCTATCTTCTCACTGAAACGTCCGATTCTCATTCACGAACGCTTAAATCGCGTGTTTTGACGTGAAAAGACGAACGGAACACAGTCCTAACACGCAGGAACAACCGCGGGCTCAGGAATCGCAATAGAATCGGAGTTTATCGCTTTATTCGGCCTCGAACGCTATCTTCTCAATGAAACGTCCGGTTCTCATTCACGAACGCTTAAATCGCGTGTCATCAGGCGAAAAAACGAAGGGAATACAGTCCTAACACGCAGGAACAACCGCGGGCTCAGGAATCGCAATAGAATCAGAGATTATCGCTTTATTAGGTCACAAACGCAATCTCCTCACTGAAACGTCCGATTCTCATTCAGGAACGCCTAAATCTCGTGTTTTGACTGTAAAGACGAACGGAACACAGTCCTAATACGCAGGAACAACCGCGGGCTCTTGAATCGCAATAGAATCGGAGTTTATCGCTTTATTCGGCCCCAAACGCTATCTTCTCACTGAAACTTCCGATTCTCATTCACGAACGCTTAAATCGCGTGTCTTAACGTGAAAAGACGAATGGAACACAGCCCTAACACGCAGGAACAACCGCGGCCTCAGGAATCGCAATAGAATCGGAGTTTATCGCTTTGTGCGGCCTCAAACGCTATCTTCTCACTGAAACGTCCGATTCTCATTCACGAACGCTTAAATCGCGTGTTTTGACGTGAAAAGACGAACGGAACACAGTCCTAACACGCAGGAACAACCGCAGGCTCAGGAATCGCAATAGAATCGGAGTTTATCGCTTTATTCGGCCCCGAACGCTATCTTCTCAATTAAACGTCCGGTTCTCATTCACGAACGCTTAAATCGCGTGTCATCAGGCGAAAAGACGAAGGGAATACAGTCCTAACACGCAGGAACAACCGCGGGCTCAGGAATCGCAATAGAATCGGAGATTATCGCTTTATTAGGTCACAAACGCAATCTCCTCACTGAAACGTCCGATTCTCATTCAGGAACGCTTAAAATCTCGTGTTTTTGACTGTAAAGACGAACGCGAACACAGTTCTAACACGCAGGAACAACCGCGGGCTCAGGAATCGCAATAGAATCGGAGTTTATCGCTTTATTCGGCCTCAAACGCTATCTTCTCACGGAAACGTCCGATTCTCATTCACGAACGCTTAAATCGCGTGTCTTGACGTGAAAAGACGAATCGAACACAGTCCTAACACGCAGGAACAACCGCGGGCTCAGGAATCGCAATAGAATCGGAGATTATCGCTTTATTCGGCCACAAACGCTATCTTCTCACTGAAACGTCCGATTCTCATTCACAAACGCTTAAATCGCGTGTTTTGACGTGAAAAGACGAACGGAACACAGTCCTAACACGCAGGAACAACCGCGGGCTCAGGAATCGCAATAGAATCGGAGTTTATCGCTTTATTCGGCCCCGAACGCTATCTTCTCACTGAAACGTCCGGTTCTCATTCACGAACGCTTAAATCGCGTGTCATCAGGCGAAAAGACGAAGGGAATACAGTCCTAACACGCAGGAACAACCGCGGGCTCAGGAATCGCAATAGAATCAGAGATTATCGCTTTATTAGGTCACAAACGCAATCTCCTCACTGAACCGTCCGATTCTCATTCAGGAACGCTTAAATCTCGTGTTTTGACTGTAAAGACGAACGGAACACAGTCCTAACACGCAGGAACAACCGCGGGCTCAGGAATCGCAATAGAATCGGAGTTTATCGCTTTATTCGGCCCCGAACGCTATCTTCTCGCTGAAACGTCCGGTTCTCATTCACGAACGCTTAAATCGCGTGTCATCAGGCGAAAAGACGAAGGGAATACAGTCCTAACACGCAGGAACAACCGCGGGCTCAGGAATCGCAATAGAATCGGAGATTATCGCTTTATTAGGTCACAAACGCAATCTCCTCACTGAAACGTCCGATTCTCATTCAGGAACGCTTAAATCTCGTGTTTTGACTGTAAAGACGAACGGAACACAGTCCTAACACGCAGGAACAACCGCGGGCTCAGGAATCGCAATAGAATCGGAGTTTATTGCTTTATTTGGCCCCAAACGCTATCTTCTCACTGAAACGTCCGATTGTCATTCACGAACGCTTAAATCGCGTGTCTTGACGTGAAAAGACGAATGGAACACAGTCCTAACACGCATTAACAACCGCGGGCTCAGGAATCGCAATAGAATCGGAGATTATCGCTTTATTAGGTCACAAACGCAATCTTCTCACTGAAACGTCCGGTTCTCATTCACGAACGCTTAAATCGCGTGTCTTGACGTGAAAAGACGAATCGAACACAGTTCTAACACGCAGGAACAACCGCGGGCTCAGGAATCGCAATAGAATCGGAGATTATCGCTTTATTCGGCCACAAACGCTATCTTCTCACTGAAACGTCCGGTTCTCATTCACGAACGGTTAAATCGCGTGTCATCAGGTGAAAAGACGAAGGGAATACAGTCCTAACACGCAGGAACAACCGCGGGCTCAGGAATCGCAATAGAATCGGAGATTATCGCTTTATTCGGCCACAAACGCTATCTTCTCACTGAAACGTCCGATTCTCATTCAGGAACGCTTAAATCGCGTGTTTTGACGTGAAAAGACGAACGGAACACAGTCCTAACACGCAGGAACAACCGCGGGCTCAGGAATCGCAATAGAATCGGAGATTATCGCTTTATTAGGTCACAAACGCAATCTTCTCACTGAAACGTCCGGTTCTCATTCACGAACGCTTAAATCGCGTGTCTTGACGTGAAAAGACGAATCGAACACAGTTCTAACACGCAGGAACAACCGCGGGCTCAGGAATCGCAATAGAATCGGAGTTTATCGCTTTATTCGGCCTCAAACGCTATCTTCTCACGGAAACGTCCGATTCTCATTCACGAACGCTTAAATCGCGTGTCTTGACGTGAAAAGACGAATCGAACACAGTCCTAACACGCAGGAACAACCGCGGGCTCAGGAATCGCAATAGAATCGGAGACTATCGCTTTATTCGGCCACAAACGCTATCTTCTCACTGAAACGTCCGGTTCTCATTCACGAACGCTTAAATCGCGTGTCATCAGGCGAAAAAACGAAGGGAATACAGTCCTAACACGCAGGAACAACCGCGGGCTCAGGAATCGCAATAGAATCGGAGATTATCGCTTTATTAGGTCAAAAACGCAATCTTCTCACTGAAACGTCCGGTTCTCATTCACGAACGCTTAAATCGCGTGTCTTGACGTGAAAAGACGAATCGAACACAGTTCTAACGCGCAGGAACAACCGCGGGCTCAGGAATCGCAATAGAATCGGAGATTATCGCTTTATTCGGCCACAAACGCTATCTTCTCACTGAAACGTCCGATTCTCATTCACAAACGCTTAAATCGCGTGTTTTGACGTGAAAAGACGAACGGAACACAGTCCTAACACGCAGGAACAACCGCGGGCTCAGGAATCGCAATAGAATCGGAGTTTATCGCTTTATTCGGCCCCGAACGCTATCTTCTCACTGAAACGTCCGGTTCTCATTCACGAACGCTTAAATCGCGTGTCATCAGGCGAAAAGACGAAGGGAATACAGTCCTAACACGCAGGAACAACCGCGGGCTCAGGAATCGCAATAGAATCGGAGATTATCGCTTTATTAGGTCACAAACGCAATCTCCTCACTGAACCGTCCGATTCTCATTCAGGAACGCTTAAATCTCGTGTTTTGACTGTAAAGACGAACGGAACACAGTCCTAACACGCAGGAACAACCGCGGGCTCAGGAATCGCAATAGAATCGGAGTTTATTGCTTTATTCGGCCCCAAACGCTATCTTCTCACTGAAACGTCCGATTCTCATTCACGAACGCTTAAATCGCGTGTCTTGGCGTGAAAAGACGAATGGACCACAGTCCTAACACGCATTAACAACCGCGGGCTCAGGAATCGCAATAGAATCGGAGATTATCGCTTTATTCGGCCACAAACGCTATCTTCTCACTGAAACGTCCGATTCTCATTCAGGAACGCTTAAATCGCGTGTTTTGACGTGAAAAGACGAACGGAACACAGTCCTAACACGCAGGAACAACCGCGGGCTCAGGAATCGCAATAGAATCGGAGATTATCGCTTTATTAGGTCACAAACGCAATCTTCTCACTGAAACGTCCGGTTCTCATTCACGAACGCTTAAATCGCGTGTCTTGACGTGAAAAGACGAATCGAACACAGTTCTAACACGCAGGAACAACCGCGGGCTCAGGAATCGCAATAGAATCGGAGTTTATCGCTTTATTCGGCCTCAAACGCTATCTTCTCACGGAAACGTCCGATTCTCATTCACGAACGCCTAAATCGCGTGTCTTGACGTGAAAAGACGAATCGAACACAGTCCTAACACGCAGGAACAACCGCGGGCTCAGGAATCGCAATAGAATCGGAGACTATCGCTTTATTCGGCCACAAACGCTATCTTCTCACTGAAACGTCCGGTTCTCATTCACGAACGCTTAAATCGCGTGTCATCAGGCGAAAAGACGAAGGGAATACAGTCCTAACACGCAGGAACAACCGCGGGCTCAGGAATCGCAATAGAATCGGAGATTATCGCTTTATTAGGTCAAAAACGCAATCTTCTCACTGAAACGTCCGGTTCTCATTCACGAACGCTTAAATCGCGTGTCTTGACGTGAAAAGACGAATCGAACACAGTTCTAACGCGCAGGAACAACCGCGGGCTCAGGAATCGCAATAGAATCGGAGATTATCGCTTTATTCGGCCACAAACGCTATCTTCTCACTGAAACGTCCGATTCTCATTCACAAACGCTTAAATCGCGTGTTTTGACGTGAAAAGACGAACGGAACACAGTCCTAACACGCAGGAACAACCGCGGGCTCAGGAATCGCAATAGAATCGGAGTTTATCGCTTTATTCGGCCCCGAACGCTATCTTCTCACTGAAACGTCCGGTTCTCATTCACGAACGCTTAAATCGCGTGTCATCAGGCGAAAAGACGAAGGGAATACAGTCCTAACACGCAGGAACAACCGCGGGCTCAGGAATCGCAATAGAATCGGAGATTATCGCTTTATTAGGTCACAAACGCAATCTCCTCACTGAACCGTCCGATTCTCATTCAGGAACGCTTAAATCTCGTGTTTTGACTGTAAAGACGAACGGAACACAGTCCTAACACGCAGGAACAACCGCGGGCTCAGGAATCGCAATAGAATCGGAGTTTATTGCTTTATTCGGCCCCAAACGCTATCTTCTCACTGAAACGTCCGATTCTCATTCACGAACGCTTAAATCGCGTGTCTTGGCGTGAAAAGACGAATGGACCACAGTCCTAACACGCATTAACAACCGCGGGCTCAGGAATCGCAATAGAATCGGAGATTATCGCTTTATTCGGCCACAAACGCTATCTTCTCACTGAAACGTCCGATTCTCATTCAGGAACGCTTAAATCGCGTGTTTTGACGTGAAAAGACGAACGGAACACAGTCCTAACACGCAGGAACAACCGCGGGCTCAGGAATCGCAATAGAATCAGAGATTATCGCTTTATTCGGCCCCAAACGCTATCTTGTCACTGAAACGTCCGATTCTCATTCACGAACGCTTAAATCGCGTGTCTTAACGTGAAAAGACGAATGGAACACAGCCATAACACGCAGGAACAACCGCGGCCTCAGGAATCGCAATAGAATCGGAGTTTATCGCTTTATTCGGCCCTGAACGCTATCTTCTCACTGAAACGTCCGGTTCTCATTAACGAACGCTTAAATCGCGTGTCATCAGGTGAAAAGACGAAGGGAATACAGTCCTAACACGCAGGAACAACCGCGGGCTCAGGAATCGCAATAGAATCGGAGTATATTGCTTTATTCGGCCCCAAACGCTATCTTCTCACTGAAACGTCCGATTCTCATTCACGAACGCTTAAATCGCGTGTCTTGACGTGAAAAGACGAATGGAACACAGTCCTAACACGCATTAACAACCGCGGGCTCAGGAATCGCAATAGAATCGGAGATTATCGCTTTATTAGGTCACAAACGCAATCTTCTCACTGAAACGTCCGGTTCTCATTCACGAACGCTTAAATCTCGTGTTTTGACTGTAAAGACGAACGGAACACAGTCCTACCACGCAGGAACAACCGCGGGCTCAGGAATCGCAATAGAATCGGAGTTTATTGCTTTATTCGGCCACAAACGCTATCTTCTCACTGAAGCGTCCGATTCTCATTCACGAACGCTTAAATCGCGTGTCATCAGGTGAAAAGACGAAGGGAATACAGTCCTAACACGCAGGAACAACCGCGGGCTCAGGAATCGCAATAGAATCGGAGATTATCGCTTTATTAGGTCACAAACGCAATCTCCTCACTGAAACGTCCGATTCTCATTCAGGAACGCTTAAATCTCGTGTTTTGACTGTAAAGACGAACGGAACACAGTCCTAACACGCAGGAACAACCGCGGGCTCAGGAATCGCAATAGAATCGGAGTTTATTGCTTTATTCGGCCCCAAACGCTATCTTCTCACTGAAACGTCCGATTCTCATTCACGAACGCTTAAATCGCGTGTCTTGACGTGAGAAGACGAATGGAGCTCAGTCCTAACACGCATTAACAACCGCGGGCTCAGGAATCGCAATAGAATCGGAGATTATCGCTTTATTCGGCCACAAACGCTATCTTCTCACTGAAACGTCCGATTCTCATTCAGGAACGCTTAAATCGCGTGTTTTGACGTGAAAAGACGAACGGAACACAGTCCTAACACGCATTAACAACCGCGGGCTCAGGAATCGCAATAGAATCAGAGATTATCGCTTTATTCGGCCCCAAACGCAATCTTCTCACTGAAACGTCCGGTTCTCATTAACGAACGCTTAAATCGCGTGTCATCAGGTGAAAAGACGAAGGGAATACAGTCCTAACACGCAGGAATAACCGCGGGCTCAGGAATCGCAATAGAATCGGAGTATATTGCTTTATTCGGCCCCAAACGCTATCTTCTCACTGAAACGTCCGATTCTCATTAACGAACGCTTAAATCGCGTGTCATCAGGTGAAAAGACGAAGGGAATACAGTCCTAACACGCAGGAACAACCGCGGGCTCAGGAATCGCAATAGAATCGGAGATTATCGCTTTATTAGGTCACAAACGCAATCTTCTCACTGAAACGTCCGGTTCTCATTCACGAACTCTTAAATCGCGTGTCTTGACGTGAAAAGACGAATCGAACACAGTTCTAACACGCAGGAACAACCGCGGGCTCAGGAATCGCAATAGAATCGGAGATTATCGCTTTATTCGGCCACAAACGCTACCTTCTCACTGAAACGTCCGGTTCTCATTCACGAACGCTTAAATCGCGTGTCATCAGGTGAAAAGACGAAGGGAATACAGTCCTAACACGCAGGAACAACCGCGGGCTCAGGAATCGCAATAGAATCGGAGATTATCGCTTTATTCGGCCACAAACGCTATCTTCTCGCTGAAACGTCCGGTTCTCATTCACGAACGCTTAAATCGCGTGTCATCAGGTGAAAAGACGAAGGGAATACAGTCCTAACACGCAGGAACAACCGCGGGCTCAGGAATCGCAATAGAATCGGAGATTATCGCTTTATTAGGTCACAAACGCAATCTCCTCACTGAAACGTCCGATTCTCATTCAGGAACGCTTAAATCTCGTGTTTTGACTGTAAAGACGAACGGAACACAGTCCTAACACACAGGAACAACCGCGGGCTCAGGAATCGCAATAGAATCGGAGTTTATTGCTTTATTCGGCCCCAAACGCTATCTTCTCACTGAAACGTCCGATTCTCATTCACGAACGCTTAAATCGCGTGTCTTGACGTGAGAAGACGAATGGAGCACCGTCCTAACACGCATTAACAACCGCGGGCTCAGGAATCGCAATAGAATCGGAGATTATCGCTTTATTCGGCCACAAACGCTATCTTCTCACTGAAACGTCCGATTCTCATTCAGGAACGCTTAAATCGCGTGTTTCGACGTGAAAAGACGAACGGAACACAGTCCTAACACGCATTAACAACCGCGGGCTCAGGAATCGCAATAGAATCAGAGATTATCGCTTTATTCGGCCCCAAACGCAATCTTCTCACTGAAACGTCCGGTTCTCATTAACGAACGCTTAAATCGCGTGTCATCAGGTGAAAAGACGAAGGGAATACAGTCCTAACACGCAGGAACAACCGCGGGCTCAGGAATCGCAATAGAATCGGAGTATATTGCTTTATTCGGCCCCAAACGCTATCTTCTCACTGAAACGTCCGGTTCTCATTAACGAACGCTTAAATCGCGTGTCATCAGGTGAAAAGACGAAGGGAATACAGTCCTAACACGCAGGAACAACCGCGGGCTCAGGAATCGCAATAGAATCGGAGATTATCGCTTTATTAGGTCACAAACGCAATCTTCTCACTGAAACGTCCGGTTCTCATTCACGAACTCTTAAATCGCGTGTCTTGACGTGAAAAGACGAATCGAACACAGTTCTAACACGCAGGAACAACCGCGGGCTCAGGAATCGCAATAGAATCGGAGATTATCGCTTTATTCGGCCACAAACGCTACCTTCTCACTGAAACGTCCGGTTCTCATTCACGAACGCTTAAATCGCGTGTCATCAGGTGAAAAGACGAAGGGAATACAGTCCTAACACGCAGGAACAACCGCGGGCTCAGGAATCGCAATAGAATCGGAGATTATCGCTTTATTCGGCCACAAACGCTATCTTCTCGCTGAAACGTCCGGTTCTCATTCACGAACGCTTAAATCGCGTGTCATCAGGCGAAAAGACGAAGGGAATACAGTCCTAACACGCAGGAACAACCGCGGGCTCAGGAATCGCAATAGAATCGGAGATTATCGCTTTATTAGGTCACAAACGCAATCTTCTCACTGAAACGTCCGATTCTCATTCAGGAACGCTTAAATCTCGTGTTTTGACTGTAAAGACGAACGGAACACAGTCCTAACACGCAGGAACAACCGCGGGCTCAGGAATCGCAATAGAATCGGAGTTTATTGCTTTATTCGGCCCCAAACGCTATCTTCTCACTGAAACGTCCGATTCTCATTCACGAACGCTTAAATCGCGTGTCTTGACGTGAGAAGACGAATGGAGCACAGTCCTAACACGCATTAACAACCGCGGGCTCAGGAATCGCAATAGAATCGGAGATTATCGCTTTATTCGGCCACAAACGCTATCTTCTCACTGAAACGTCCGATTCTCATTCAGGAACGCTTAAATCGCGTGTTTTGACGTGAAAAGACGAACGGAACACAGTCCTAACACGCATTAACAACCGCGGGCTCAGGAATCGCAATAGAATCAGAGATTATCGCTTTATTCGGCCACAAACGCTATCTTCTCACTGAAACGTCCGGTTCTCATTCACGAACGCTTAAATCGCGTGTCATCAGGCGAAAAGACGAAGGGAATACAGTCCTAACACGCAGGAACAACCGCGGGCTCAGGAATCGCAATAGAATCGGAGATTATCGCTTTATTAGGTCAAAAACGCAATCTTCTCACTGAAACGTCCGGTTCTCATTCACGAACGCTTAAATCGCGTGTCTTGACGTGAAAAGACGAATCGAACACAGTTCTAACGCGCAGGAACAACCGCGGGCTCAGGAATCGCAATAGAATCGGAGATTATCGCTTTATTCGGCCACAAACGCTATCTTCTCACTGAAACGTCCGATTCTCATTCACAAACGCTTAAATCGCGTGTTTTGACGTGAAAAGACGAACGGAACACAGTCCTAACACGCAGGAACAACCGCGGGCTCAGGAATCGCAATAGAATCGGAGTTTATCGCTTTATTCGGCCCCGAACGCTATCTTCTCACTGAAACGTCCGGTTCTCATTCACGAACGCTTAAATCGCGTGTCATCAGGCGAAAAGACGAAGGGAATACAGTCCTAACACGCAGGAACAACCGCGGGCTCAGGAATCGCAATAGAATCGGAGATTATCGCTTTATTAGGTCACAAACGCAATCTCCTCACTGAACCGTCCGATTCTCATTCAGGAACGCTTAAATCTCGTGTTTTGACTGTAAAGACGAACGGAACACAGTCCTAACACGCAGGAACAACCGCGGGCTCAGGAATCGCAATAGAATCGGAGTTTATTGCTTTATTCGGCCCCAAACGCTATCTTCTCACTGAAACGTCCGATTCTCATTCACGAACGCTTAAATCGCGTGTCTTGGCGTGAAAAGACGAATGGACCACAGTCCTAACACGCATTAACAACCGCGGGCTCAGGAATCGCAATAGAATCGGAGATTATCGCTTTATTCGGCCACAAACGCTATCTTCTCACTGAAACGTCCGATTCTCATTCAGGAACGCTTAAATCGCGTGTTTTGACGTGAAAAGACGAACGGAACACAGTCCTAACACGCAGGAACAACCGCGGGCTCAGGAATCGCAATAGAATCAGAGATTATCGCTTTATTCGGCCCCAAACGCTATCTTGTCACTGAAACGTCCGATTCTCATTCACGAACGCTTAAATCGCGTGTCTTAACGTGAAAAGACGAATGGAACACAGCCATAACACGCAGGAACAACCGCGGCCTCAGGAATCGCAATAGAATCGGAGTTTATCGCTTTATTCGGCCCTGAACGCTATCTTCTCACTGAAACGTCCGGTTCTCATTAACGAACGCTTAAATCGCGTGTCATCAGGTGAAAAGACGAAGGGAATACAGTCCTAACACGCAGGAACAACCGCGGGCTCAGGAATCGCAATAGAATCGGAGTATATTGCTTTATTCGGCCCCAAACGCTATCTTCTCACTGAAACGTCCGATTCTCATTCACGAACGCTTAAATCGCGTGTCTTGACGTGAAAAGACGAATGGAACACAGTCCTAACACGCATTAACAACCGCGGGCTCAGGAATCGCAATAGAATCGGAGATTATCGCTTTATTAGGTCACAAACGCAATCTTCTCACTGAAACGTCCGGTTCTCATTCACGAACGCTTAAATCTCGTGTTTTGACTGTAAAGACGAACGGAACACAGTCCTAACACGCAGGAACAACCGCGGGCTCAGGAATCGCAATAGAATCGGAGTTTATTGCTTTATTCGGCCACAAACGCTATCTTCTCACTGAAGCGTCCGATTCTCATTCACGAACGCTTAAATCGCGTGTCATCAGGTGAAAAGACGAAGGGAATACAGTCCTAACACGCAGGAACAACCGCGGGCTCAGGAATCGCAATAGAATCGGAGATTATCGCTTTATTAGGTCACAAACGCAATCTCCTCACTGAAACGTCCGATTCTCATTCAGGAACGCTTAAATCTCGTGTTTTGACTGTAAAGACGAACGGAACACAGTCCTAACACGCAGGAACAACCGCGGGCTCAGGAATCGCAATAGAATCGGAGTTTATTGCTTTATTCGGCCCCAAACGCTATCTTCTCACTGAAACGTCCGATTCTCATTCACGAACGCTTAAATCGCGTGTCTTGACGTGAGAAGACGAATGGAGCTCAGTCCTAACACGCATTAACAACCGCGGGCTCAGGAATCGCAATAGAATCGGAGATTATCGCTTTATTCGGCCACAAACGCTATCTTCTCACTGAAACGTCCGATTCTCATTCAGGAACGCTTAAATCGCGTGTTTTGACGTGAAAAGACGAACGGAACACAGTCCTAACACGCATTAACAACCGCGGGCTCAGGAATCGCAATAGAATCAGAGATTATCGCTTTATTCGGCCCCAAACGCAATCTTCTCACTGAAACGTCCGGTTCTCATTAACGAACGCTTAAATCGCGTGTCATCAGGTGAAAAGACGAAGGGAATACAGTCCTAACACGCAGGAATAACCGCGGGCTCAGGAATCGCAATAGAATCTTAGTATATTGCTTTATTCGGCCCCAAACGCTATCTTCTCACTGAAACGTCCGATTCTCATTCACGAACGCTTAAATCGCGTGTCTTGACGTGAAAAGACGAATGGAACACAGTCCTAACACGCATTAACAACCGCGGGCTCAGGAATCGCAATAGAATCGGAGATTATCGCTTTATTAGGTCACAAACGCAATCTTCTCACTGAAACGTCCGGTTCTCATTCACGAACGCTTAAATCGCGTGTCTTGACGTGAAAAGACGAATCGAACACAGTTCTAACACGCAGGAACAACCGCGGGCTCAGGAATCGCAATAGAATCGGAGATTATCGCTTTATTCGGCCACAAACGCTACCTTCTCACTGAAACGTCCGGTTCTCATTCACGAACGCTTAAATCGCGTGTCATCAGGTGAAAAGACGAAGGGAATACAGTCCTAACACGCAGGAACAACCGCGGGCTCAGGAATCGCAATAGAATCGGAGATTATCGCTTTATTCGGCCACAAACGCTATCTTCTCGCTGAAACGTCCGGTTCTCATTCACGAACGCTTAAATCGCGTGTCATCAGGCGAAAAGACGAAGGGAATACAGTCCTAACACGCAGGAACAACCGCGGGCTCAGGAATCGCAATAGAATCGGAGATTATCGCTTTATTAGGTCACAAACGCAATCTTCTCACTGAAACGTCCGATTCTCATTCAGGAACGCTTAAATCTCGTGTTTTGACTGTAAAGACGAACGGAACACAGTCCTAACACGCAGGAACAACCGCGGGCTCAGGAATCGCAATAGAATCGGAGTTTATTGCTTTATTCGGCCCCAAACGCTATCTTCTCACTGAAACGTCCGATTCTCATTCACGAACGCTTAAATCGCGTGTCTCGGCGTGAAAAGACGAATGGAACACAGTCCTAACACGCAGGAACAACCGCGGGCTCAGGAATCGCAATAGAATCGGAGATTATCGCTTTATTAGGTCACAAACGCAATCTTCTCACTGAAACGTCCGGTTCTCATTCACGAACGCTTAAATCGCGTGTCGTGACGTGAAAAGACGAATCGAACACAGTTCTAACACGCAGGAACAACCGCGGGCTCAGGAATCGCAATAGAATCGGAGTTTATCGCTTTATTCGGCCTGAAACGCTATCTTCTCACGGAAACGTCCGTTTCTCATTCACGAACGCTTAAATCGCGTGTCTTGACGTGAAAAGACGAATCGAACACAGTCCTAACACGCAGGAACAACCGCGGGCTCAGGAATCGCAATAGAATCGGAGATTATCGCTTTATTCGGCCACAAACGCTATCTTCTCGCTGAAACGTCCGGTTCTCATTCACGAACGCTTAAATCGCGTGTCATCAGGCGAAAAGACGAAGGGAATACAGTCCTAACACGCAGGAACAACCGCGGGCTCAGAAATCGCAATAGAATCGGAGATTATCGCTTTATTAGGTCACAAACGCAATCTTCTCACTGAAACGTCCGATTCTCATTCAGGAACGCTTAAATCTCGTGTTTTGACTGTAAAGACGAACGGAACACAGTCCTAACACGCAGGAACAACCGCGGGCTCAGGAATCGCAATAGAATCGGAGTTTATTGCTTTATTCGGCCCCAAACGCTATCTTCTCACTGAAACGTCCGATTCTCATTCACGAACGCTTAAATCGCGTGTCTCGGCGTGAAAAGACGAATGGAACACAGTCCTAACACGCAGGAACAACCGCGGGCTCAGGAATCGCAATAGAATCGGAGATTATCGCTTTATTAGGTCACAAACGCAATCTTCTCACTGAAACGTCCGGTTCTCATTCACGAACGCTTAAATCGCGTGTCGTGACGTGAAAAGACGAATCGAACACAGTTCTAACACGCAGGAACAACCGCGGGCTCAGGAATCGCAATAGAATCGGAGTTTATCGCTTTATTCGGCCTCAAACGCTATCTTCTCACGGAAACGTCCGATTCTCATTCACGAACGCTTAAATCGCGTGTCTTGACGTGAAAAGACGAATCGAACACAGTCCTAACACGCAGGAACAACCGCGGGCTCAGGAATCGCAATAGAATCGGAGATTATCGCTTTATTAGGTCACAAACGCAATCTCCTCACTGAAACGTCCGATTCTCATTCAGGAACGCTTAAATCTCGTGTTTTGACTGTAAAGACGAACGGAACACAGTCCTAACACGCAGGAACAACCGCGGGCTCAGGAATCGCAATAGAATCGGAGTTTATTGCTTTATTTGGCCCCAAACGCTATCTTCTCACTGAAACGTCCGATTGTCATTCACGAACGCTTAAATCGCGTGTCTTGACGTGAAAAGACGAATGGAACACAGTCCTAACACGCATTAACAACCGCGGGCTCAGGAATCGCAATAGAATCGGAGATTATCGCTTTATTAGGTCACAAACGCAATCTTCTCACTGAAACGTCCGGTTCTCATTCACGAACGCTTAAATCGCGTGTCTTGACGTGAAAAGACGAATCGAACACAGTTCTAACACGCAGGAACAACCGCGGGCTCAGGAATCGCAATAGAATCGGAGATTATCGCTTTATTCGGCCACAAACGCAATCTTCTCACTGAAACGTCCGGTTCTCATTCACGAACGGTTAAATCGCGTGTCATCAGGTGAAAAGACGAAGGGAATACAGTCCTAACACGCATTAACAACCGCGGGCTCAGGAATCGCAATAGAATCGGAGATTATCGCTTTATTAGGTCACAAACGCAATCTTCTCACTGAAACGTCCGGTTCTCATTCACGAACGCTTAAATCTCGTGTTTTGACTGTAAAGACGAACGGAACACAGTCCTAACACGCAGGAACAACCGCGGGCTCAGGAATCGCAATAGAATCGGAGTTTATTGCTTTATTCGGCCACAAACGCTATCTTCCCACTGAAACGTCCGGTTCTCATTCACGAACGCTTAAATCGCGTGTCATCAGGCGAAAAG
>CAXDIT010000143.1:0-20917 GCA_963989405.1 Trypoxylon attenuatum | reverse complement strand
GGCGTCATGCTCGCGCACGTAACCCGTGTAGTTTCATGCAAACAGGCGGATTCTAACGTAATACAACGTGTAGGACCGTTTGTACGAGTGGCAGTTGAGTTTATAGCCTGAAATCGGATATATGGGCTCCCAGGCATATCGCGACATAGAAGCGTCCAGGCGTCATGCTCGCGCACTTAACCCGTGTAGTTTGATGCAAACAGACGGATTCTACCGTAATACACGGTGTAGGACCGTTTGTACGAGTGGCAGTTGCGTTTATATCCTGTAATCGGATATACAGGCTCCAAGGAATATCGCGTCATAGAAGCGTCCAGGCGTCATGCTCGCGCACCTAACCCGTGTAGTTTGATGCAAACAGACGGAGTCCACCGTAATGAAACGTGTAGGACCGTTTGTACGAGTGGCAGTTGCGTTTATATCCTGTAATCGGATATACGGGCTCCAAGGAATACCGCGACATAGAAGCGTCCAGGCGTCATGCTCGCGCACCTAACCCGTGTAGTTTCATGAAAACAGACGGATTCTACCGTAATACAACGTGTAGGACCGTTTGTACGAGTGGCAGTAGCGTTTATATCCTGTAATCGGATATACAGGCTCCAAGGAATATCGCGACATAGAAGCGTCCAGGCGTCATGCTCGCGCACCTAACCCGTGTAGTATGATGCAAACAGACGGATTCTACAGCAATACAACGTGTAGGACCGTCTGTACGAGTGGCAGTTGCGTGTATATCCTGTAATCGAATATATGGGCTCCCAGGAATATCGCGACATAGAAGCGTCCAGGCGTCATGCTCGCGCACGTAACCCGTGTAGTTTGATGCAAACAGACGGATTCCACCGTAATAAAACGTGTAGGACCATTTGCACGAGTGGCAGTTGCGTTCATATCCTGTAATCGGATATATTGGCTCCCAGGCATATCGCGACGTAGAAGCGTCCAGGCATCATGCTCGCGCACGTAACCCGTGTAGTTTCATGCAAGCAGACGGATTCTACAGCACTACAACGTGTAGGACCGTCTGTACGAGTGGCAGTTGCGTTTATATCCTGTAATCGGATATATGGGCTCCCAGGCATATCGCGACATAGAAGCGCCCAGGCGTCATGCTGGCGCATGTAACCCGTGTAGTTTGATGCAAACAGACGGATTCTACCGTAATACACGGTGTAGGACCGTTTGTACGAGTGGCAGTTGCGTTTATATCCTGTAATCGGATATATGCGCTCCCAGGCATATCGCGACATAGAGGCGCCCAGGCGTCATGCTGGCGCATGTAACCCGTGTAGTTTGATGCAAACAGACGGATTCTACAGCAATACAACGTGTAGGACCGTCTGTACGAGTGGCAGTTGCGTTTATAGCCTGTAATCGGATATATGGGCTCCCAGGCATATCGCGACATAGAAGCGTCCAGGCGTCATGCTCGCGCACGTAACCCGTGTAGTTTCATGCAAACAGACGGATTCTAACGTAATACAACGTGTAGGACCGTTTGTACGAGTGGCAGTTGAGTTTATATCCTGAAATCGGATATATGGGCTCCCAGGCATATCGCGACATAGAAGCGTCCAGGCGTCATGCTCGCGCACGTAACCCGTGTAGTTTGATGCAAACAGACGGATTCTACCGTAATACACGGTGTAGGACCGTTTGTACGAGTGGCAGTTGCGTTTATATCCTGTAATCGGATATACAGGCTCCAAGGAATATCGCGACATAGAAGCGCCCAGGCGTCATGCTCGCGCACGTAACCCGTGTAGTTTGATGCAAGCAGACGGATTCCACCGTAATAAAACGTGTAGGACCATTTGCACGAGTGGCAGTTGCGTTCATATCCTGTAATCGGATATATTGGCTCCCAGGCATATCGCGACGTAGAAGCGTCCAGGCATCATGCTCGCGCACGTAACCCGTGTAGTTTGATGCAAACAGACGGATTCTACCGTAATACACGGTGTGGGACCGTTTGTACGAGTGGCAGTTGCGTTTATATCCTGTAATCGGATATATTGGCTCCCAGGCATATCGCGACGTAGAAGCGTCCAGGCGTCATGCTCGCGCACCTAACCCGTGTAGTATGATGCAAACAGACGGATTCTACCGTAATACACGGTGTAGGACCGTTTGTACGAGTGGCAGTTGCGTTTATAGCCTGTAATCGGATATATGGGCTCCCAGGCATATCGCGACATAGAAGCGTCCAGGCGTCATGCTCGCGCACGTAACCCGTGTAGTTTCATGCAAACAGACGGATTCTAACATAATACAACGTGTAGGACCGTTTGTACGAGTGGCAGTTGAGTTTATATCCTGAAATCGGATATATGGGCTCCCAGGCATATCGCGACATAGAAGCGTCCAGGCGTCACGCTCGCGCACGTAACCCGTGTAGTTTGATGCAAACAGACGGATTCTACCGTAATACACGGTGTAGGACCGTTTGTACGAGTGGCAGTTGCGTTTATATCCTGTAATCGGATATATTGGCTCCCAGGCATATCGCGACGTAGAAGCGTCCAGGCGTCATGCTCGCGCACCTAACCCGTGTAGTATGATGCAAACAGACGGATTCTACCGTAATACACGGTGTAGGACCGTTTGTACGAGTGGCAGTTGCGTTTATAGCCTGTAATCGGATATATGGGCTCCCAGGCATATCGCGACATAGAAGCGTCCAGGCGTCATGCTCGCGCACGTAACCCGTGTAGTTTAACTTTTTTCTGGCAATGTGAATGTGGTATATTTTTCTTGGATACTGTTCCCATAGTTTGCACAATTTGGAAAGCTTTTGCTCGTTGTATTAATATTTTTTCGTATTGATTTAACGTATCCATTGAGTTGAAGGCTTTGTCTACATATAAATTATTTAATATACATGTCGGTGGTAAAGAGTCCTTGCGGAAGTACGACAAGCAGTATTTACACACGTAACAATCATCTAAATTACTTTTTCTATAGTTGATTAGTTTTTTCCATTGCATTCCCGAGAGCTCCGTTCTGAGCCTGGTTAGTTGAACAATATTCTTTTTAAGACTAAGTTTTTCACATGACAAGCATGTGAATCGTGGTGCATCCGTGCTTCGTTTAGCCAATGCATGAAATGCCTTTTTAAATTTCTGCATAATGTCAGTCTCATCTAAACTGATGACATGTTTATCGTTTAAACTCGCGGGCATAACAGATTTATTGCGCGCTTTCTCTATAAATTTATTCAATATTTTTTTATTACCCGAATTTAAAGCTTTCCGCAACGTTATTATTTGTTCGTAGCAATTTTTCAAACGATATGTTAACCTTTTTATATTTCTTATTTGTGGGTAATGTGGTGATAATACTTGTACTGCCAACAGATTAGATTTACACACTTCATGGTCGATATAACATGATTGTGAATGACCTAATCTATGCGAATTTTTTACTGTACATGTTTCTATCAATTTAAAAACCTTTCTAACCGCCAAAACTTTTGCGCAGTTGGCAATTAGTGATAGGAATTTTTCCCATCTCTCAATTAGTGTCATTTCATTTCCCTTACACATTGAACCGCATTGCCAGGATATTTTTTTCTTAAAATTTTTACTTATTGGAAGGATATTTACAACTTGGCCGGTTTCATTGATCACCAGTGGTTCACTAAACTCAATGTATCTATAACTAGTTTCATAGAAGTATGCTTCTGACGAAGGTGTATGTCTGCATGGTCCACAGAGAGCTTTCACATAGGCATACCCGTCAGAAGAACATTTCTTTGCTTTGCTTAAATAAATCGTAGCTTTCTTCTTCAATAATGAAAAAGTGCTCTTCAAATTACGCGCATAACTTTGTCTAACATGAATGCACCATTTAACTATGTTTTCCGCTTCCATTCGTTTGTTAATCATTCCTCTGCTCTTCATCCTTCTTAAGAGAACTCTAACGTACACTTCCATTAACTGTAAATCCCTAGTTGGCTTAACACTAAACCAAAATCTACCATTATTCTTTTTAATATTGCGTGCCTTAGGTTTCAAATTGCGATAATTACTTCCATCGGCCTTTTTCCTCTGCGGTCTGTCAAGTTTGACAATGTCATTGTACAGCTTTAACGCATTGGCAGTTTCAAATTTTGTACGTTTTATAGAACGGTGTGTTTCCAAAATTGTTTTATAAGCTTTTCGTTTTAATGATAATATTTTTGTTGCGCGTAAGTTCATATGTCTTCTCTTGGCAAGCCGTTCTTCGATGTCAGCGTTACTAGCTTTACGTTTTATCGCCCTTACTTTTACATCAAGTTTAATTGTTTCAGTGACACGTTTCATACATCGTATTTGCTTTAAAACTGCAGAAGCGATTTTCGCAAATTTTCTGTTCAACTTACGGCTTTCGGCATAACGTAATCGCCGCTTAAGATTTATCCGTGTCTTTGCTTGCATCCAATAACTTTGGTTTCTTAATTTCTTTATAGAAGTAGATGTACCGTCAGCTTCGTTATTGCATACATTATCATAGCTTGGATTAGGACCAATGACTTTTACATTTAAACTGTTCACATTGTTGTTTTTCCCAACGTCATTTATGTCTTTTACAGACAATTTGTTTTCCTTTTCATTGTTGGCATTAATGTCTTTACCGACAACGTTAGTGTCTTTTGCAGACAAATTAATTGAATTTTCACTTGTATTATTAACATTAGTGTCTTTGCAGACAATGATACTGTCCTTTGCAGACAAATGAATTGAAATCTTATTTGTATTATTAACATTAGTGTCTTTGCAGACAATGATAGTGTCTTTTGCAGACAAATTAATTGAATTCTTATTTGTATTATCTAGTGTGTCTCTTACAGACAAATCAGTCGTATTTTTGTTTTTGTTACAAGTGATGTCTCTGCAGACAATGATAGTGTCATTCTCCGACAAATTAATTGAATTTTCACTTGTATTATTAACATTAGTGTCTTTGCAGACAATAATACTGTCCTTTGCAGACAAATTAATTGAATTCTTATTTCTATTATTAACATTAGTGTCTTTGCAGACAATGATAGTGTCTTTTGCAGACAAATTAATTGAATTCTTATTTGTATTATCTAGTGTGTCTCTTACAGACAAATCAATCGTATTTTTGGTTTTGTTACAAGTGATGTCTTTGCAGACAA
This sequence comes from Trypoxylon attenuatum, assembly GCA_963989405.1. Classification (NCBI taxonomy): domain Eukaryota; kingdom Metazoa; phylum Arthropoda; class Insecta; order Hymenoptera; family Crabronidae; genus Trypoxylon; species Trypoxylon attenuatum. The sequence goes on along the minus strand of CAXDIT010000143.1, from coordinate 15,771 downwards.
TGATAGTGTCTTTTTCCGACAAATTAATTGAATTTGTATTTGTATTATTAACCTTAGTGTCTTTTGTAGACAAATTAAGTGAACTCTTATTTGTAATATCTACTGTGTCTCTTACAGACAAATCGGTCGTCCTTTCAGTTTTATTCTTTGTTTGCTGCCTTTCACCGGATCTACTATTATACAGTGCTTTTTGCCGTTGTACATATGAAGCTCGTCTTCGAACTTCTACTAAGCCTAATGACGGAATTTGTGTGGGTTTGCCAAAGTTTGGATCCTGGGGAAAATGCTCTATTGTATTTTTTTGAAACATGTTGATTAAATGCTCTCTCATCATAGAATGCTTGTATCGAATTTTCTCGGGTTTTAGACCAAACAACAGTGAAACAGCGAAAGCTATTGCGTAAACGCCGCAGTAATTCCCATTTGGTTGTTGCTGTACACGTGGGAACTGTACTGTTTTTTCATTGATATTAAGAAGCGGAAATAGTTGTTTGAGGTATACCTCATGCTGAGGATGCAATCTTTTACTATTCAATGAATCATAAATATATATCTTTTTCGCGTCATAGAAACTGCAAACCCAATGGCCATCGAATGAAGATGTACTACTATGTAAGATTTGTATGTGATATTTCTTTGGACAGACTGCCTGAATTGTTACTGGACACTGTTTTCTCCATGTGTCTTGCGGGCAAAAGGAAGAATAACGCTTGACTAATGCATGAAACGTGTCTATGTGTGTGTCTGCTAACCAATCACCTTGTTTTATGATGTGTATATCAGAAGTCGATAAGGCTGCTAGATCTGACTTTGCCATGATAGAATTACGCGTGTATATTAGTATGTTAATACGCTGCTATATGCTATATAAAAACTAAATGAAAGAAAGAAAAGTAAAAAGAAATGAAAGAGAGAAAATTAAAAAGTAAAGAGGAATAAAAGAAACTCACAGAAAAAGTTTTTCCCTGGTAAAACACACGAATGGTGAACTTGGCACAGCACTTGGAAAACACTTCCAAATCACCGAATGTACACCTTCGCGTTAGAGGAATAACTGACGGAAAAGTGAGTTCCGCACGTAAAGCAATGTAGAAAATAGGAAAAGGGAAATGAAAACAACGTCAGGTAAATTTTTATTGGGATGCGACAAGAGAAACTAAGGGCGCGAGTCCGCCTCCAAACATAAGGGCACGAGATACTAGTCTAAATTACACCCAGTAAATTCATTGTATGACTAGACAAAATTGGTACTGTTAAATTACAAACTAATTAGTGTGTGCTAAAAATGTACTTACTTAAATAAACATGTACAAATATAATTTAGAATGAGAATCCTTTTTTTCTATAATTGTGAGTGAAAACTATACACACTGGCGCAGAATTCGCATTGGGCAGAAATTTGATTTTGATATTGTGTTTGATATAGCACGGATTTTATATGGCTACGTTATACTGCATTCGAATATTTTTCGATTGAGCCGCTAAAGTTGAATTCTAAACGCATATTACGTGCTTAGCTCTCCGGTATTAAGATGCAGAATTCTTTTGAGCACAACATACGTATAAATACGAAGTTGGGAAATATTTTGATTGTGTCGATTTGGTTAGCTAGGACCGATTTTTAGAAAGACCCTGAACAAAGTTATCACGATATCAAAAGCAGAAAGTGGCCAGACAACAAAATCTTTAAGAATAAAGCCAGGTAGAGTGACCGAGTGCATGGCAATAGAGCACGTGGTGCCAATTCAGGTAAAGTCGCAGCGAAAAGGCTGTTAACTGTTTATTAGGGTTCGTAATTAGATTTCAGGTAGTGTGTGAAGTTGACATTTAAATCCTCTCCTAATGCCGTCCCGTAAGTGCGCGTGAACTATCCCCACCAATTCTTGGAACCAGCCGCCTCAGGTACCCAGTCTTTGGCCACCGAGCATCGGATCGGTAATCCCAATGAGTCACCGCTAATGCGAAAGTAAAACTTTTTTATTCTTTGTTATTTTTTTATACAATTTGTTGTAATAAATTCGTGAGGTTCTTACAATCGAAATGATACCAAACACGGTAGAATTCCGAGTCTATTTACATATAATAGTTAGATATGTCAGGCCGAAAACGTCTGCAGCTACCGAGACGGCCCACTTCGACGCGCTCGTAACGGGTTGAAGGAACGAAATCTGATATCCATCAAAGCTGCCGACTATCGATTCGCTTCTTCACTCGCATTACGAGCGCGTCGAAGTGGGCCGTCTCGGTAGCTCCAGACGTTTTCGGCCTGACATATTTAATTATTATATGGAAATAGACTCGGAATTCTACCGTGTTTGATATCATTTTAATTACGAATTCATTACAACAAATTTCATAAAAAAATAACAAAGATACAATGTAATCTGATCCGCATTAATCATGCTTGCTCGGCGACCGAGGGCCGAGGATCATGCATCTCACTTACTCTTCCGGTTTGCCTGCATCATGCCCCCATAATGCCCCATCGATGTCCGCGCGGTTAACACGGCAGTACTGTATTCCGGAAGTGCCATAAATTTGTCTGGACGCATGCTGAATAAAGGCAGCGTCCTAACTAACACAGTTTTCTGATAAAGTCGCAGCATTTTTCCAAGCACAACGTACGCGTGAATACGAACGAATATGAAAAATGCGTCTAATGAATCGATTCGCGTAGTTACGATAGATTTTTAGAAAGACTTTGAACAGAGATATAAACATATAAAGATCAGAAAGAGGCGAGACAGTTTAGAAAATCTTTAAGAATAAAGCCAGATAGAGTCACCGAGTGATTGACAATAGAGCATCTGCTTCCAATTCAGGTAAAGTCGTAGCGACCAGATTATATGGTAATAATTGGTAATTAAAGTCCATATTTGAAATCCGGGTAGAGTCTGAAGCGCATCGGTATCCTCTTCTAATACCGTGCCGGTTCGGATATTTTGCATTATGGTACCTGCCAATGCCTGTCATATCAAATGTGAAGAAAGGTACTCCAAAAGTGTCATAAACGTGCGGTGCCGCCTGCCGACTAAAGGCTCCACCCTAATTAACATCGCTTAGTACGCCATATACTTGACGCGAGACGCTGCCGTGTTTCTCAATTGACTAGGGGATTAGCCGCCTTCGGGGTTTTCCAAGCTCCATAAAACTTTGAACATCTTCGCCCGTGTTTGTTAACCCTGCGCATTATTTTTTGGCGTAAAGCTATAAGATTTCAGATTGTTGAACAATTAATTTCTAGCCATTTCCATTAGAAACGCGGATATCAGCGTAATCAGCAACTGCAATTTGGATGTGTGGCCCACTTCGAAAGTTAAATTCCTTGTGATTCAATTATAGTCTTCTTAGCCTAGAAATCTACGTTTCATAATTCCACTTGTATTGTACCATCAGTTACACCGTGTATATTCGAAGTTTATTAATGCGAATGTGAAGGAGATACAGAACGATAATTTTTCCTAAAGTTGGGACTGTCGTTGCTGTCATCACGTAATTGCTTGGATGCTATGCCTTGAACAGCAAACCATAGAATTGGAAAATGGTTACATTTGACGTGACATATGATTGCTTGTCGTTATTGACAATTGTGAAAATCCATGCGAGGTGTTTTCAAGCGGGCCTGCTATCCCTACCAAAATACACCATTTCTGCATTGCTGTTGTAATTGACAGCCCCGCCGGAAACCTCGGGGAAATTGGTGTCATTTACAAACAATAACGGTGTCTTAGTTGACTCGTGGAAACTTTGGTAGAGGCGCTGGTGTTGAACATGGCGCGGTGCTGTTTTTAATCTACCTGCCGTTCGAAGGACACAATTTGGGTTTAGTTGCATTTGTGAGATCGAGCAAGCACGACCAAGGACAACCGATCGAAACAGCAATGTCTCGTAAGTATATAAAATAGATATTTCTGGAAAGTGATAATTAAGTAAGATACTTATAAGTATCTTGTATGTATAAGTTGTATGTATGTATGATGTATAAATACATCAGTGAACTCTCGTACAGTGCGATTAGCATTATAGGGAATCGCGATATTGAAGATCATGTGTCTAAGTTTTAGTAGTCACCGCATATAGCTATAAGTGCCGGATAGATATGTTTGGAAAGTGTTAATTTCGTAAGATAGTTTTACATGAGTGAACTCTCGTACAGAGCGATTAGCATTATAGGGAATTACGATATCGAAGTTCATGTGTCTAAATTTTAGTAGTGACTGCATATAGCTATAAGTGCCGCAATTTAGCTACAATTAAATAATAACATAGCAACGGTTTCAAATGTTAAGAACTTCTCACGCGTTATCCCACATTATTTATTGCGCTCTACGACCATCGATACAAGAGTCCACTCTAGATTCTTACTAAAACATGAGTCTGCGGATCAGACACTTCTAGTGATAAATTCATTTATAACTATTTTATTTCAGAACCAGGTGATAGCAACAGGGTGCAAGAAATGCTTGCAGAGATTGCACAGCGGCAGGAACTGCAGCAGCAGCAGTTCAATGGAGAACGGAAGTTGCTGCATGATGAGGCCAACCGACGGGAGGAGCGCATTTTAGAACTGCAACATGCGCTCACTCAGCTCATACAGTCGAGCCAGAAACCGACGCCGGAAGACCAAGCAGAGAAAAGTATGTATGATTATAAATGTGTTGTCTGTAACAACTGAGTGCATATACTTATTTGTGCCGGTAAACAAAAGTAACGTAACGCATGTTTTTTATTTTGTGGCTGTTAAAGTTCTGTGCTCGATTGGCTTACTTCTTCTTAGTTAACTTAATAGCGATTTTAACATTTTTCAATGCCTTACAATTACAATTTTGAAGCACCATTACGTTTTAGAAAACCCTATGATGTGATAATTTAATTTAATAATGTATTCTTTGTTTGTTGCAGTGAATGTCGATGACGAGTCGAATGGCGATAGGAGCACGGCCAAGAACAGGAGAGGCGCCGGGCGTTCACGCGCAAATTGGTATCGGCGCAAAACGGAAGCCAATGGTTGGCGCGGTGTGCGAGGGCGTGGTGGCACTCGGGGTGCCAGAAGTGGACCCCCATCGAGGCCCCACCGAGGAGGGCAACATCGGGGCCGGGGCTCCTTTCGCCCAACTTCTGGTGGGATCTCAATATCCCACCATTATTATACTTAAGTTTTAAGTTTAATTTAATTTAGTTTAGTTTAAGTTAGTTTAATTCAATTTTGTTTAGCGTAGTTTAATTTTGTTTTGATTTAATTTAGTTTTAGTTTAATTCTATTTCATTTAACTTAGTTTAGTTTGTTACCGAGTAGTTTAGTTTAATTTAAGGATTTTATATTTAATTTAAGGTTATAGTTTAAGTTTCAGTTTCGTTTTAAATTAATTTTATTTTATATTTAATTTGCATTTAATTTAGACTTGTAAATATATAATAAATTCAAAGATTTTTAAATAAGAAATTGCAACTTGTATTTATTTTTACCGGGGATCATTATATAGGGTGAGGCATCTAACTCTTAACTTGGAAACCTTTTCGTGAATTTTAGAAATGATAAAAACTAGCGATGTAGGGATGCTTTTTCGAAGGGGTAGTTTTCAGTTACTAATGAATAGCACGATTTTTTGAATTCGTAAGATTAAACTTCTTAGATATTCTAAATGCCATTTTCGCAATCCTCGAAATCGAGATAGCTTAAAGTTCCGTTGACGTATCGATTCCTTGGTATGGGATCCTCCTCAGAATTTTATTCACTATTCGAAATATACAAAATATTTTAGTACTTATTCTTAAAATTATACAATAATCATTGTTAAATTTTGTAAATTCTCACGCTACTATCGTTTAACTTTAAGTACTAAAATATTTTGTAGATTTCGGATATTGAAAAAAATTCTGAAGAGGATTCCGCACCAACGAATCCAAACGTCAACGGAACTGTAATTTATTTGGGTTTCGAGGATTGCGAAAGTGGCATTTAAGATATCTAAGAAGTTTAATTATTAATGTTATTTAATGTTTGGTTTCTTGTAAATTATATTGATTACATGTTTATATTGTAAATTTGCTTTATTGAAAATTGTATTTTTCACATGTTTATATTGTAATTCCTACTTGAAAGGCTTTATTATTCTTGTAATTATAGTTCCGGTAGGTACATCAGAAGTGTAAGGTAAAGTTTTACCAGTAGGATTTAAATATAAACATGTAATAAATATAATTTCCAAGAAACCAAACATTAAACGATATAATGTATACATGTTACATATAGTATATCGTACAGAAGTTTGTATATAAAGTAATGATTAACATGCATCAGAGTTGCAAATTATACAAAATTAATGTATATCATATAAAATAGTATGGTTCGATATTTGGTTTCTTGTAAATTATATTTATTGCATATTGATATTGTAAATCCTACCGGTAAAACTTCACCTCACACTTCTGATGTACTCTACAGTAACTATAATTACAAGAATTAGTGTTTGAGTTTGTTGGATTGGAGATATTCGTAACGCAGGTAAGTTTTGGCAATGTACACAATCCTTAGGAGTATGAGATTAAAACACACTTTATGTTTTGACTCCCAGATTTGGAGTCCTCTTCAGTTATATTACAACATTCTGTCAATAAAATAAAAACATGAAAACCCTTATCCATTTCCTACATTTGGCGTTAAGTATGGGACTAGAACAAAGTGCGCAGGGAAGGTGGCAAGTATTAAGGCTAATTAATGCTAACTTACTTTAATCGAAGTCTGACGGAAAGGTTTCAAACATGAACTTGTGGGATCAAACTAGCCTGGAACGCTTGCATACAATAAATGACATAACGAGGCATAAAATTCTATATCTTAAAGAACAAAACTTGTAAACCGTGGCGTTCCAATCCTGTAGGTTGACAAAGTTCTATGTAAAGAACAGGGTATGTATCGGTGAGAGTTAGCAATATGCTGTGTATGCGAAAACTTACATGCATAGGAGGAACGCAGTAGAACAAAATAAATTGTCTAGCAAACGCAATCACTTCGCCTATACAACACTTGTGAATGCTAGTTAATGTAGTACGCAACCTTCTTCTCAGCGCTTCGCAGACCATTTTACACAGACAGTATCACTTAATCTGACAAGGGACATTACGGAACTGGTACACTCCGATTTTATTCTAATTTTGACCACATGTAGTTTTCGCAAATCTATTCGACACGTATTTTTTTTTAGCTGCCCAAATTCACTTTTAGGGGTTGAAAAAAAGGGTTGAAGTAGGGGGGTTGAAAGCTATTTTGTTGAATATCTCGAAAATTATGAGAGATAGGGGAATGGTGTACATTGCAAAATTTCGTGGTTTTATAAGACGAATGAAACTGCGTAAATGAATTTTTTCTATACCTTACCGTTATTGTTATATCCTTATTTTTTAAAAAATTTGTCATAATTTTCCTGGAAAACGTAAAGTAATTTTAATCGTGATTGGCATACTAGTTGAGAATGTGATTGCCGACACTGCGGATCTAATGGAATTTTTAAATTCCGTTTTCAATAATCAATAGAGACATCGAAAAATTGACGCTAAATCGTTGTGTGGGGATTCGAGTCAAAGTGATAGCTTGACTCATATTCTTGGTGTAACGTGTATTAAGTGTTATGGGGCAATCGGGAAATTTCATAATTATTGTAACAAATGACGAAACACATGGCCATAAAAATTACGAGAAACGCAGGTCATTGTCGTCGGCCGGTCAAGACTCAAGGCAGCGCGCCATATCCCTTACCCGACCGCTACGCCCGGCGTGGACGATTAGCTTTCTTTGCTCCAAATGGATATTTTATTAAGCAACTGCATGATTGCACCCGTAAACTAATTAAAAAGAAATCTAAAAGGATATCAAGTTACATGCACAAAAAGAAACTCCGGATCGTAAGAATCTACAGATGGATAAATTGCTAATTGTGAGAGACAGATGAAATGAATATAATATACAAATAGGTAAATGATTGAGAAATAGATGAATGATAATAATATGCAAGGAAAAGAAGGAAACCCTCTCGCCGCTATTACACTTGTACCGTCGTGAACTACGTGACAAGCGCAAAGGCGAAATAAGGCTAAAATGGAAAACAGGGTACTACTTATACTGTGACGAAAACCAAATTTACCCCACTCATTTCTCGACATTCTGGTGGACACTTTCAGGGCCAGTAATAAAATTACGACGGGAAAAACATTATAAAACCAACGTGGGGCAACGAGCATATACTCCACGGAAAAACGTGGAGTATATGGTCGTTGCAGGTCAACGCGTACTTCGTGATTTGGTAAAATAGGGGAAAACCGAATTACGTAAAGTAGTGCAGCACTAATTTTTATTGCATTGTTCAATAGGATATCTATTTGGAGCAAAGAAAGCTAATCGTCCAAGCCGGGCGCAATGGTCGGGTTAGGGATACGGCGCGCTGCCTTGAGTCTCGACCGGCCGACGACAATGACCTGCGTTTCTCGTAATTTTTATGGCCGTTCCTCATTTGTTACAATAATTATGAAATTTCCCGATTGCTCCATAACACTTAATACACGTTACACCAAGAATATGAGTCAAGCTACCACTTTGACTCGAATCCCCACACAACGATCTAGCGTCAATTTTTCGATGTCTCTATTGTTTATTGAAAACGGAATTTAAAAATTCCATTATATCCGCATTGTCGGCAATCACATTCTCAACAAGTATGCCAATCACGATTAAAATTACTTTACGTTTTCCAGGAAAATTATAACAAATTTGTTAAAAAATAAGGATATAACAATGACGGTAAGGTATAGAAAAAATTCATTTACGCAGTTTTATTCGTCTTATAAAACCACGAAGTTTTGCAATTTACACCATTCCCCTATCTCTCCTAATTTTCGAGATATTCAACTAAATAGGTTTCAACCCCCCTACTTCAACCCTTTTTTCCAACCCCTAAAAGTGAATTTGGGCAGCTAAAAAAAAATACGTGTCGAATAGATTTGCGAAAACTACATGTGGTCAAAATTAGAATAAAATCGGAGTGTACCAGTTCCGTAATGTCCCTTGTGAGTTCAGGATTACCTTGTTCCTTTGATGTTTGAGAAAATGGTCTGCGAAGCACTGAGGAGAAGTTTGCGTACTACCTTAAATAGCATTCGCAAGTGTTGGATAGGCGAAGCGATTGTGTTTCTGCTAGACAATTTATTTTGTTCTTCTGCGTTCCTCCTATGCATGTAAGTTCATTTAATAATTCCATCTTTAAACTGGTTTTCACACACACAGCATTTTGCTAACTCTCACCGATACATACCCTGTTCTTTACGTAGGACTTTGTCAACGTACAGAATGGGAACGCCACTGTTTACAAGTTTTGTTCTTTGAGATATAGAATTTTATGCTTCGTTATGTCATTTATTGTATGCAAGTGTTCCAGGCTCGTTTGACCCCACAAGTTTATGTTTAAAACCTTTCCGTCACCCTTCGATTAAAGTAAGTTAGCTTTAATACTTACCACTTTCCCTACGCACTTTGTTCTAGTCCCATACTTAATGCCAAATGTAGGAAATGGATAAGGTTTTCCGTGTTTGTTTTTTATTTCTATTGACAGAATGTTACAATGTAACTGAAGGGGACTCCAAACCTGGTAGTCAAAACGTACAGTGTGTTTTAATCTCATACTCCTAAGGATGTGTATGGCCAAAACTTACCTGCGTTATAATTACAAGAACCATAACGTTACAAGACACTATGCAATAATTAAACTGAGGATAAGCTAAGGAAAGACAAGGAGCGAAGATCGAGGGCAAGGGGACCGCGAGGGGGTGCGCGATCAGCTCGACTTGCGAGCATTCGGGAGTGCTCCTGCCATCATGGACCTCTGTGGGCCCACATGAGTACCACCGCAAATCTTCGTTGCAGACTTTTTTCCTGTAGAGGCGCGCGTGAAGCGACTTGCGAAGAATCGGGTCGGAAAAAAGGATCTTTTTGGCCGAAAAATTACAACATAAAATCCATATCTCAGCAACGGCTGAACGGATTATATTACTGTTTACTATCAATCGACGCAGAAAAAATCATAAAGGCCAATGGCATGGTCATTCCTTCGATATATCGTCCCAGTTTAAAGATTGTTACGGGTTACCATCAGAATAGGCCCCGCGAACTAGTTCGCTCGCGTAAATGATACTAGTAGCGTCGACGCCAGGAGCTGCGCTCGGCTATACAGGGTGAGTCAATGACCTTGCACCAAACTGAAACCACGTATTTTGGGGGTCAATAGAAGCCTAAAAGTCCCGGAACACAAAGTTGAAATCTCAACCCTTTCGGAATTACAGGGGGTTGAAATTTTAAGTTTTAAAAAATCATATCTTCCGACAGGATAATACTAGAGTCACGGGTCTTTTTCTAGAATGTGTGGGAGGGCCCGAGGTACCTGGAAAAAAATATAAACGACGTGAAAATTATTATTAAGCCACATTATTATTGATTTTCTCTAAACGGGCAAATTTCACGTTCATAGAAGAACTACAAGAAAATCAATAATAATGTGGCTTAATAATAATTTTCATATCGTTTCTATTTTTTTCCAGGTACCCTGGGCCCTCCCACACATTCTAGAAAAAGACCCGTGACTCTAGTATTATCCTGTCGGAAGATATGATTTTTTAAAACTTAAAATTTCAACCCCCTGTAATTCCGAAAGGGTTGAGATTTCAACTTTGTGTTCCGGGACTTTTAGGCTTCTATTGACCCCCAAAATACGTGGTTTCAGTTTGGTGCAAGGTCACTGACTCACCCTGTATATATACTTGGCGCGAGACGCTACCGCGTCTCTTGATAAAGATGTGTTGGTATGTTTGTTGACTATTTATATTGTTAGTTAGTTTTTTTTTTTTTTTTGTATGTGGGTGTTTATTGCTCGTCACTGTCTATTTCTGTTATTTGTATCCCTCCGAACCTTTGTGTCGTCATTATCACCGTCCGTCTCATTAATTCGTTTTGTAATGTGTCTATCTCTGCTACTATGTCCGTTGCGTCTCGTCGTCTCAATTCACGTCCTTCGTCGTCTATTTCTATTGTCCATTTTTGTTCTTCTGTCCCTCTTTGGTCCGTCTGTACCTTCTGGTCTTTGTATTCGTGTTTTTCTCCTTCCGTTTGTGTTTTTTGGTCTTTGTTCGACTTTTTTGTCTGTTCTGTCCAGGGATGGGCATTATCGTAAAATTTTGAGCGCGATATTTTTATCGGGCAAAAATATTGTCCGATATTTTTATCGGAAGAAATTTTCCGGCGATATTTTTATCGGGGAAAATTTGCTTGCGATATTTTTATCGGAGAAAATTTTCTTGCGATATTTTTATCGGAGAAAATTTTCTTGCGATATTTTTATCGGGGAGAAATATTGTCCGATATTTTCATCGGGGAAAATTTTCCTGCGATATTTTTATCGGGAAAAATTTGCCTGCGATATTTGTATCGAATGGAGGGGATTCGAGCGCGGTGCACGCGGAAGCGAGCAGCATGAAGCGGATTCGAGCGGGTACGCGCGGAATCGAGGAGAATGAAGCGGATTCGAGCGGGTAGGCGCGGAATCGAGGAGAATGAAGCGGATTCGAGCGGGTAGGCGCGGAATCGAGGAGAATGAAGCGGATTCGAGCGGGTACGCGCGGAATCAGGAAGAATGAAGCGGGTTCAAGCGGGTACGCGGGGAATCGAGCAGAATGAAGCGGGTTCGAGCGGGTACGCGCGGAATCGAGGAGAATGAAGCGGATTCGAGCGGGGAGGCGCGGAATCGAGGAGAATGAAGCGGATTCGAGCGGGTAGGCGCGGAATCGAGGAGAATGAAGCGGATTCGAGCGGGTACGCGCGGAATCAGGAAGAATGAAGCGGTTTCGAGCGGGTACGCGGGGAATCGAGCAGAATGAAGCGGGTTCGAGCGGGTACGCGCGGAATCGAGGAGAATGAAGCGGATTCGAGCGGGGAGGCGCGGAATCGAGGAGAATGAAGCGGATTCGAGCGGGTAGGCGCGGAATCGAGGAGAATGAAGCGGATTCGAGCGGGTACGCGCGGAATCAGGAAGAATGAAGCGGGTTCAAGCGGGTACGCGCGGAATCAGGAAGAATGAAGCGGGTTCGAGCGGGTACGCGGGGAATCGAGCAGAATGAAGCGGGTTCGAGCGGGTACGCGCGGAATCGAGGAGAATGAAGCGGATTCGAGCGGGTACGCGCGGAATCAGGAAGAATGAAGCGGATTCGAGCGGGTAGGCGCGGAATCGAGGAGAATGAAGCGGGTTCGAGCGGGTAGGCGCGGAATCGAGAAGAACGAAGCGGGTACGCGCGGAATCGAGCAGAATCAAACGGATTGAAGTGAAATCGAGCGAAATCGAGCGGGTTTAATCGTAATAGTACCGATCAAGCGCGATACAGCTATGGTGGGATAGGAACATAACAATAAATATGAATACCAGTATATCATACAACTATTCTTAATTAAGTTTTATTTATTTTCGAATTACATTTACAAATTACCCTCATTTCGAACTGACGATCGGTTAGTCGATTATATTTTGGCAACGCCATCATGGTGGCATATGAGAATAGTCTCTCGACTGGCGCTGAGGATGGTAATATGGTATTGTAATATAAAAATGCCTCCTTGATCGACGGAAAGGCATCTAACGATTTTAGTGAATTACTTGCCGGTTCGCTAACATACTTTAGTAATTCAATGTCCGTAACGGACATCCCAGCAATCCCGGCCGAGCTCACTGGTGTCGAATTATCGAAATCAAAAAAATCGGCATCTAATAATTCATCATTTGGTGGGATGTCGTGATGAACTCTATGTAAATTTACCCCCGCACTTACGGCACTATCAATTGCACATTGCGCTTCGGTGGATAACGACGACACCCAGATTTTTTTGAAACGCGGATGTAGTACGGCAGAAATTGCCGAAAATTCTCCGTTCCCTGTTATCTTAAAATAGTTTGCCAACCGTTTTTCGATGGCAATGATCAATTCAGAAGCCAAATTTTTACAAATTGTGATGTCCGGACTTGACTGAATTTTTACAAGGGTCCGTGTCAAACTTATGATGCTAGGTGTTGTGAACCCGTAGTAACAATATCGCTCGCCTTGCAGCCTCTCTATCGTATCCGCGACAGGTTTTAAGCAACGTAAATATTCTTTGATGTAAATAAAGTCGCTGTCGTCCAAAATTCTTGATAAATTCAATATGGTTGAGGCCTCGACAATTTTTTCTCGCAAATTAAATATTTGTGCTAACGCATTGTACATCGAATTCCAGCGAACCAACACTGGCCGCGACAGCGACTGCCCTAAAATTCGAGTCAGAATTTCTCGCTGCTTGGGAGACCGCAACACTTGCCACAATGCGTTACATTTTTTTATTGTCCGTTCATGTTGGCATGCTAATGCTGGATCGCACTTTATAATTTTTATTGCATCGGACGCGCCTATCAGATTAAGGGTATGGCACAAACATCTGAAGTGTCGCGGTAAACTAAAATCTAATTCTAAATCGTTCTCCGCCATGCATACCTCGTCCGGATCAAAGGCACACTCCTCGTCCACGTCATCACCACCTTCCGAGTCACTGCTTTCGGTGTCCGATGTCGCCAGTTCTTTTTCAGTAGTAGTTTCTGTGTCAATAGAATATAACATATTTAGAAAAACACAATTATAAATGTACCGAATGTAATATGAAAACGTGATATTTTAGAAATCTGCTGAAATTCACTCACCGTGTTCGAGTATGCAATCCCGATTGACGCCAAATTCGTCGAACGCCTTTACAAAATTTGATGCGTTGTCAGTGATCGTTCCTACTAGTTTCTCTTGGAGTTCAAACTCTGCATGGATGTCCATCAATAAGGCACTGATCCTGTCATACGAATGCGTGCCCGTAAATCGTCGGCAGGCTATTGCTGCTGATCGCCTCTCATACGAAACAGGATTAATCTTCAAATGAAATCAGAAAAAATCTTTCAGACTGGTGTAACATAAATCAATTTACATTATACTATTTCTTCTTTTTGAAACACACGCATGCAGAAATTGGACAGACATGAAAGTAAATCAGTTATTAAATATTACCCAGTGGACCGTTACGCCTAAAAACCTCCTCGTACTGCAGGTCCAAATATCTGCAGTTGTGCATACGTATTTAATGCCTGCTAGGGTGTTCTTTAGTTCTCTGACGCTTCTTTCATATACCCCGTTAATTTTTCGTACCAACTGGCGCCTACTTAGGTGCTTCAAAGGCCTATTGTTTACCTCAATCTTGAGATCTGAAAAATTCAACAAAATAATAAGATGAGTTGCTTACTCACATGGCATGCAAGTAAATACTATACTCCGTACTGGTTTATTAACAATATTTTTTATATACATTACATATACTCACCATCGAATATTTTTCTAAATGATGCCATTTCAACGGTAGTATATGGCGACATACTTTGCAGGACGTATTCTGCGACATTATTTTCAAATGCGGCCTGCGAAAAGCTGCAGACGGCTCTCCTTCCTTTGAGCGAATCATATTCTGCGCTGATTCTTAATTTCTTTGTCGCCTCGTACACGGTGTACTCGTCGTATGCATCGGCGTGCTGACGCTGCGAATATAATAGACATCATTTAGGTTTACAACATAAGCTAATTTTGTGCAAACATACTATAATACATTTTTTCAATTGCTGCTTGTGTATCAGATGGGCAGGCATTTACCTTTAAGTGGGATTTGAAATTAGTGGCAGAATCAATTCTCCCCCGTATGCGCTTTTCCGACGAACAAAGTTGGCAAATTGCAACAATTGAACAGTCTTCAATTGGCCCCTCCAATTTTTCGGGTTTGAAGTATCGACCGTCCAAATAGGCTGTTCTGGCGCACTTCTCAAAAGGTGCCACTTCGTCAACTGCGGTGGTTGCAGAAGCTGCAGCAGTTGCAGTAGCTGTAGTAACTTCAGCAGCTTCAACAGCTCCTACTCTGTCGCGTTCGTCAGCTTGCCGACTCGTGCTTGGGCCATCCATTATTGATGAACTGTAAATTTTACTTACGGTTATGACAAATGCATCAGCTAAATCAGTGGGACATCGGTCGCTCAAATATAGCACCGACTAAACGACACTTACTTGTTAGAATCGAATTCGAGAACGGGCCGAAGAATTTTCACGAACCGTACACAAAAGGCCAGAAATATTCACTTGGTGCAAGCAAAGAAATCGTAACGTTACCGAAGACTGAAGAATCTGGAATGTAGCGCTTCCGCATTAGGCCCTGCTTTTAAAACCCTTGTTGGTGTACTCCTGCGTGGGGGGGTTTATGACCCTTTGTGCACCATCGCCTGGTCAGCTCGACGCCCTGACCCTCGCCTGGTCAGTACTTCTGACTCATCAAGCAATCCTAAAATTTCAGGGTGTACCGATGCACGTACAGTAATCTACCGATTTTTGCAAAATAATATTATCCTGGCGACTGCGCGAGTCACCCCATCCAATAAGGTGTTGTTCTGTGCATTCGCCGAAGTCTGAAATCTCAATACTCGGCAGCTTCCCTTGTAATCAAAACTGCAGGAGCATAAATAACATATCCATGTAACTACTGCTAAAGTGTCAATGGAAAAGTTTCTTATTTGTAGATTATTGTCAATAGAAATTATACTTTCCACATCCGAGATGTTTCCAATAAAACGCACATAGTGCGACGGAATTTCTTAAAACGTATAGAAGGTATCGTGCAATGAAACCGAAAGAAAG